>JAYKQN010000011.1:1597500-1602500 GCA_036785175.1 Eupleurogrammus muticus
TCCTTTCTGTTGCAGTGGGCGAGGCCAGAAACCTGATCCCCATGGATCCGAATGGTTTGTCGGACCCGTACGTCAAACTCAAGCTCATCCCAGACCCAAAGAACGAGACCAAACAGAAGACCAGGACCATCCGCTCCTCCCTGAACCCCTGCTGGAACGAGTCCTTCACCTTGTGAGTCGCTGCACCTTCAAACACGGGACCGCTTGGTTTTAATGTGCCTCCAAAACCACAGAGAATAGTGTGTGTGTGTGTGTGTGTGTGTGTGTGTGTGCCCAGTAAGCTGAAGGCGTCCGACAAGGACCGGCGTCTGTCCATCGAGGCGTGGGACTGGGACCGAACCACCAGGAACGACTTCATGGGCTCCATGTCGTTTGGAGTGTCTGAGCTCATCAAGGCTCCGACCTGTGGCTGGTGAGTGGCGACCTGGTCCCACAGAGGACAAAATAATATGTACGAGTAGTAAAAACTATAAAATACATGCTATCAGCTAGGTTAATGTTGCATTTGGTTTAAAACTGATCATTGTGTTTTGGTTTTATGTGTCAAAAAAATGGACTTTTATTACAGTTCATTTTTCTACTTTAAATTGCAAATACATCATGTGAGCCTGCGTCAGAAATTCTGATAAAACCAAGAATTTATTCGCTTAACTGGAAAAAACAAGGACATTTTATCAGGTAGAATCTTAAATGACCTTATTCCCCTGACAGATGATTTAGCTTATTAGTATTTCCTGTTGTTGGTCAGTTTAATCTTGTTTAAAGAAATTTTAATCATTTTTTTTTAAATGAACGAAAATAATGAAAAAAAGCTAAATTTTCTGACAGAGGACTCAAGTAATTGAGGATAATGCAGATTAATATCAGAATCTGTACCAAATACAAGATATTTTTTTCACATATATATTTTTTTCACATATATACACATATATATATACACATACATATATATATATATATATATATATATATATATATATATATATATATATATATATATATATATATATATATATATATATATATATGTGTGTGTATATATTAATATATGTATATATGTGCATATATGTATATATTTATGTATATATATATATATATATATATATATATATATATATATATATATATATATATATACATATATATACACAAGATATTTTTTTCACATATATACACATATATATTCACATATGTACATATGTGTATATATATGTACATATATAGTGTATATACATATATATATATATATATATATATATATATAAGTCTTTAAAGTAATGAGCGTAATACAGTCACTTTATTGTAAATGCAACAGAAATTCGACAAAAGTATGAAACAAAAACACCTTTTACACAAAGAAGAAATGGAATAGAATACAAGTAGTTGAATATTAAACTCTGAGGTGAGTGACTGTACTCTGAAACTTTCCAGCTCTTCTGTATAACACAGTAGAATCTCTCACCGGTTCATTTAGAGCCTGGATTTGTCAAGTTGAAACCTCTCTGGCCGCCATCATGGATCTTGGCTGTGAACAGCAGCTCATCGTTCACACGCAGCGAAAATCACATGCAGCGTAAATCAAACACAGCGTAAATCACAAGCAGCGTAAATCACATGCAGCGTAAATCACATGCAGCGTAAATCACAAGCAGCGTAAATCACACACAGCATAAATCACACGCAGCATAAATCACATGCAGTATAAATCAAATGCAGCGGAAATCACCCGCAGCGTAAATTACACACAGCGTAAATCACACGTAGCGGAAATCACAGGCAGCGTAAATCACACACAGCGTAATTCATCCGCAGCATAAATCACACACAGCGTAAATCACGCGCAGCATATATCACACACAGCGTGAATTAAACAGCGTAAATCACGCGCAGCATATATCATACACAGCGTGAATCAAACAGCGTAAATCACACGCAGCGTAAATCACACGCAGCATTAATCACGCGCAACATACATCACACACAGCGAAAATCAGATGCCACATAAATCACACGCAGCATAAATCACATGCAGTATAAATCACACGCCACATAAATCACACGCCACATAAATCACACGCAGTGTAAATCACATGCAGCGTAAATCACACGCAGCATAAATCACATGCAGCTTAAACCACATGCAGTATAAATCAAATGCAGCGTAAATCACCCGCAGCGCAAATCACACGCAGCATATATCACACACAGCTTAAATCACACACAGCGTAAATCACACGCAGCGTAAATCACACGCAGCATAAATCACGAGCAACATAAATCACACACAGCGTAAATCACACACAGCGTATATCACACGCAGCGTAAATCACACGCAGCGTAAACCACACGCAGCATAAATCACACGCCGCATAAATCACACGCAGCGTAAATCACACACAGCATAAATCACACGCCGCATAAATCACACGCAGCGTAAATCACACGCCACATAAATCACATGCAGTGTAAATCACACGCAGCGTAAATCACACACAGCCTAAATCACACACAGCATAAATCACACGCAGCCTAAATCACACACAGCGTAAATCACACGCAGCATAAATCACACGCAGCGTAAATCACACGCAGCGTAAATCACACACAGCGTAAATCACACGCAGCATAAATCACACGCAGCCTAAATCACACACAGCGTAAATCACACACAGCGTAAATCACACGCAGCATAAATCACACGCAGCGTAAATCACACACAGCGTAAATCACACGTCGCCGTCGGCTTCCTTCACGGTGACGGACGGCGTTTTTCCTGTTCTCGTCCCCGTTCTCCTGCTTCATCTCAGGCTGATAAACAGAATACCTGCAGCCACCAGAGTGTGTGTGTGTGTGTTTGTGTGTGTGTGTGTGTGTGTGTGTGTGTGTGTGTGTGTGTGTGTGTGTGTGTGTGTGTGTGTGTGTGTGTGTGTGTGTGTGTGTGTGTGTGTGTGTGTGTGTGTGTGTGTGTACATGAGAGCTGGCGGCTGACAGAGAACAGACTGTAAACTCTGCTGATTATTGGAGGCTTGAACAGATTAATAGGAGATCGGAAAAGAGCTCAATGAACATGAACGTCACGGA
This sequence comes from Eupleurogrammus muticus, assembly GCA_036785175.1. NCBI lineage: Eukaryota > Metazoa > Chordata > Actinopteri > Scombriformes > Trichiuridae > Eupleurogrammus > Eupleurogrammus muticus. The sequence continues at coordinate 1,600,582 of JAYKQN010000011.1, forward strand.
GGGAAGATCACAAACACCAGAGATGTGCAGCGCCTGTGGAAAGTCTGGATAAATATAGGAAAGTAGAGACAGAAAAGATTACACATTTTTATATGCAAACACAAGACTTAACAAACTTAAATAACCAATCAAATTGTTTCCTACAAAAATACTTAGTGTAGTGTCCATAGAAAGTCAGCATTCCTATAGAAAAGTAGGAATAGAAAAGATTTTAAAAAAATGATAAAATAATTGACCCGAAACAATGCGAAATAATAAGATTGATTTATCAAAATGACCTCAGTTTTCGCACTATAAGCGATTAAATAGTTTCCTAGACATTTTCTCAAACCAGTGTAGTGTCCATAGAAAGTGTGTTTTCCTGTAGAAAAGTAGGATTAGATTTTTTTTAATTTACCCAAAAATGACCCGAAACTCTAAAAATTAAACTGTTAACATGAAAACAGATGATTTATCAAAATAAAATATCTCAATATTAAAACTTTTCCTTTAAATCCCGTTCTGCACCGTAACCCATCAAACTGTATCCTTAATATCTATAAATCTTTATTTTTAATATTCAAATCCATTCGTAAAACGACAGTGTTTGGATATCTGAGGGTCAGTGAACGCGTCTTGGAGTTAATATAAAGAAAAAAAGATGGCGGCACGTGACGTTTTTTTTGTCTCTGGCTAAGAAAGCTGAACCAGGAAATTTAATTATTTACATGGTAATTTTTTTTATTATATTTTCTGGCATAGACGCAAAGAAACGCTTCAGCTAGGACCCAAACCCAGAATATTTATTGGACTTTAATTATAATAATAAATTAATGATCACCAAAAACATAGGAAGATCCACCCAGACGCTTCTATTTTTCATAGATGGGTGTTTTCTCCTCATCCCTCCCAGGTACAAGCTGCTGAACCAGGAGGAGGGCGAGTACTACAACGTCCCCATCCCCGAGGTGGACGACGTCGACCTGGAGCTGCGGCAGAAGTTCGAGGTGAGGAGCAGAAGCACGAGCTCAAATCAGGGATTTCCACAGGTTCCTCCTCCTGTCATGACGGTAAACCAGGTCCTGCCTGTGTGAGGGTTATGCCGTTTGATTAAAAAAACAGTAAAATGCACAAAGGTGGATCCTATCGTTAGGAAATAGAACCCTTTCCCTCCATATCATGTCTCCTTTCAGTTACCTTATGTCTAATTTCCCTCTTTCTGTTCACGTCAACTTGCCGTTTTATGTCCAAAAACGACCTGAGATCTTTGTACTTTAAACCACAAACACGTTATGTTAACAAAAAACGTTATGCTAAAAGAGATTACTTTTAGTTTTAACTTATTCTATTAGAGTTAAGAGACAAAAATTAAGAAATGAAATTAAAGGAGCTAAAAGAGAGATTACCACTGACTGACTCACCCTCTAGTGGAGGAAAGGAAGGAAGGAAGGAAGGAAGGAAGGAGGGAGGAAGGAAGGAAGGAAGGAAGGAGGGAAGGAAGGAGGGAAGGAAGGGAGGAAGAATGGAAGGAAGGAAGGAAGGAGGGAAGGAAGGAAGGAAGGAAGGAGGGAGGAAGGAAGGAGGGAAGGAAGGAAGGAAGGAGGGAGGGAAGGAGGGAAGGAGGGAAGGAAGGAAGGAAGAAAGGAAGGAAGGAAGGAAGGAAGGAAGGAAGGAAGGAAGGAAGGAAGGAAGGAAGGAAGAAAGGGAGGAAGAGATTGAGGGAAAGGAAGGGAAGGAAGGAAAGATGGAAGGAAAGAAGGAAGGAAGGAGGGAGGAAAGGAGGAAAGGAGGGAGGAAGGAAGGAAGGAAGGAAGGAGGGAAGGAAGGAAGGATGGAGGGAGGAAAGAAGGAAGGAAAGAAGGAAGGAAGGAAGGAAGGAAGGAAGGAGGGAGGAAAAGAATAGCAAAGGAGAAGGGAGGAAGGAATGAAGGAAGCATGAA
>JAYKQN010000011.1:1607500-1615000 GCA_036785175.1 Eupleurogrammus muticus
GGAAAAAACAGAAATCACCTGAAGAAAGACAAACCTATAAAGAAACCTCACATCATGTTTTTCAGTGACTTCATGAGCTTCTTCTTTTCTCACTAAATCAAACCAGTTCGCTGATTTAACCTGAAAGCATCGACTTAATGTTCGCCCGTCGTGACGTCCACGCCGCGTCCCAGACGCCGCGTCGGGCGTGACGGCCGTTGGCGCGGTAACCGGCCTCCTGTTTCCTGCTCTGTCTGACAGGAGCAGGCGTGATGGCAGCAGCCAGGGTCCTAATTGCCCTTTTTGTCCAGAGGCGCTGCAGGCCGCTCATTATGACACCAGGGGAGGAAGAAAGAGCGTTATTCTCTATAGGACCAAGTTGCAGCTTCAGTTTAGGTTCGAGGTTATGTACAAAGATCAGAAATAAAACAAACAAATGGACAACAACTTATGCAGGTAATTTACAGTTAATTTTTAGCACATTTAACTGCAAAGACTGATCTCAACAAGTGAATTTTGGTGAGTTTTTGGTACAATTAGTCCAATAATGAGTAGAATTATCTTATATTGCACTGGCAGATCATTTATTTCAAGATCTTCGTTAATTTTGTCTTGTTTTGTCTGTTTTCTTTTTAAAAAATGTGAAATTCACTAAAAGCAAGAAAAAATGCAAAAAGGCTAAATTATCAGCCATAGGAATAAAATAATTACACTTATTAGGTTTCAGTTTTTGCATTGCAATATATAAATCATGATTGATTAATCAGCAAAAAATTATTATTTAATCAAGTCTTGGACTGAATTATGATGTGATCATTTAATTTTAGCTTTATTTAAGATACAATTTTCTTAAAAAAAAAAGATTAAATTGATGAGAATCGAGGAAAATATTTTAAAACAAAATTATCCACCAGTGCCAATTCTACTCATTATTAAAATAATTACACCAAAAATCTAGATTTTGTTTATTTATCAAGGTTTATTCTTTTACAATGTGCAACTCTAACAAAAAAATCAAGTTAACTTTTAGGGTCAAATTACTTCATTGCATCAATTCCTAATAAATTAGAGTCTTAATGATTATTTCAGTGATGTTTTTACAATCAGCCTTGACATGAACTGACTTTTTGTATTTTTTTTTTAATTCACCTTTTTTCCATTTTTCAACCCACTCTGTAGCTATTATCATATAATTTCTTATATTTCTGAATTTTTATGACAGAAATTCACTTTTACCAGAAACTTGGAAAATGTCCTGCTGTACTTTATAAGAAAAACATGAGGTGACGACTGTTTTAAAACATCCTGCGTATTATTTTTGCACATAAAAGTCAGGAATTAGATGCACAAAACAGAAACGTGTTAATAACATAACATAATAATGGAGGTTTGAGCTGCAGAAAATTATGCATTTCTCAAGGTTGATCTAAAAGAGACTGAAGCATCTGGCAATTTATAATTTAGAATGAAGCGTGTTTAATGCTTTGTGTGTGTGTGTGTGTGTGTGTTTACGCCACAGAAAGCCAAGCTGGGCCACGGTAAGAAGGTCATCACGCCGTCAGACCACCGGAGGTTCAGTCTGCCGTCAGGGAACATGGACCGAGTCCGGCTGGGAGACTTCAACTTCCTGGCCCTGCTGGGGAAAGGCAGCTTCGGCAAGGTGAAAATAAAAAAAAAAATCTCCAAAGGGACCTAAAAAATGCTAAAAGACCAAAAAGAAAAACAAACTCCTAAAGGACCTTAAATAAAGACTTAAGGACCAAACAAAAACCTTAAGGACTTAAAAAAAAAACAATTAAGGACAGAAAAAAAAAACTCCTAAGGAAATAAAAAAAACTCCTAAAGAAAATAAAAAAAACACTAAAGATTTAATAAAAACTCCTAAAGGAAATAAAAAAAACACTTAAAGATCTAATAAAACCTCTTAAAGGACCTTAAATAGACACTTAAAGATCTAATACAAACTCCTGAAGGACCTCAAATAAACACTTAAAGATCTAATAAAAACTTCTAAAGGACCTTAAATAAACACTTAAAGATCTAATAAAACCTCTTAAAGGACCTTAAATAATCACTTAAAGATCTAATAAAAACTTCTAAAGGACCTTAAATAATCACTTAAAGATCTAATAAAAACTTCTAAAGGACCTTAAATAAACACTTAAAGATCTAATAAAAACTTCTAAAGGACCTTAAATAAACACTTAAAGATCTAATAAATGCTCTTAAAGGACCTTAAATAATCACTTAAAGATCTAATAAAAACTTCTAAAGGACCTTAAATAATCACTTAAAGATCTAATAAAAACTTCTAAAGGACCTTAAATAAACACTTGAGGACCAAACAAAAACCTTTAAAAAAAAACCTTAAGGAAAGAATAAAAAACTCCTAAAGCACCTTAAAAACACTTAAAGATCTAATAAAAACTCCTAAAGGACTTTAAATAAACACTTAAAGATCTAATAAAACCTCTTAAAGGACCTTAAATAAACACTTAAAGATCTAATAAAAACTCCTAAAGGACCTCAAATAAACACTTACGGACAGAAAAAAAACTCCTAAAGGACCTTAAATTAAAAAACAACAACAAACTTAAGGACCCTAAAAAAAGAAAAAGAAATCTTCCAGAGAACGCCCCTGATCATTGACTGGCCGTGACCTTTGACCCCTGACCTCCTGCAGGTAATGCTGGCGGAGATGAAGTCGACGGAGGAGCTGTACGCCGTCAAGATCCTGAAGAAGGACGTGGTGATCCAGGACGACGACGTGGAGTGTACGATGGTGGAGAAGCGCGTCCTGGCCCAGAGAGACAAACCTCCGTTCCTCACCCAGCTGCACTCCTGCTTCCAGACAGTGGTAAACACCCAACTACTGCTACTGTTAGGAGAGAGGAGCCAGGGTGGTGATTTAAGGGCAGGAAAGGGAGGAAGGGCACATGTAGGGCATTTACTGCTGAAGAAGGCACTTTAGATTAGGCTCCTAGAAGGTATTTAAAGACTTTTTAGCTCCTAAAAGGCACTTTAGAACAAGTTTTTCTCCTAGAGGCCACTTAACTACTCGTTTAGTCTCCTAGATAGCACTTGAACACTCAATTTAGCTCCTATGAGGGCACTCCACACATTTTTAGAGGGCACTCTAGCAGGCTTTCTGGCTCCTATAGGGCATCGTAGCACATGTTTGGTTCCTAGATGGTACTAAACACTCATTTTGGCTCCTAATGGGCACTTTAACACGCATTTTAGCTCTGATGACGGCACTTTAGCAGGCGTTTTGTCTCCTAGAGGGCTCTTTAGCACATGTTCATATCCTAAAGTGCAATTTCACACACTTTTAAGCTCCCATGACGGCACTTCAACACACTTCTTAGCTCCTAGATGTGCTTTACGACTCGTTTTGCTCCTAGAGGGCACTTTAGCAGGTGTTTTGTGTACTAGAGGGCACTTTTTTAGCATCTAGATGGTATTTTAGCACATTTTAGCTCATATGAGGGCACTTAACATGCTTCTAAGATCCCAAGAACAAATGTTTTAGTTCCCATGAAGACACTTTCAAGCTTCTAGAGGGCACTTTGCCACTCGTTTTGTCTCCTATGAGGTTCCTTAACACGGTAGAGGGCACTCTAGCAGGCACTTTAGCTCCTAGGTGGCATTTTAGCAAATGTTTTAGATACTGGAGGAAACTTTATTCCTTGTTTTGGCTCCAAGATAGCACTTGAACACATATTTTAGTTCCCATGAAGACACTCTAGCACACTTTTTAGCTCTGAGATGGTATTAGCACACGTTTTAGATCTTAGAGGGCACTTTACCACTTGTTTTGTCTCCTATAAGGAGACAATACATAACACATAAGGGGGCACTTTAGAAGGCTTTTAGGCGTTTTGGCTCCTAGTGTGTATTTTAGCACATGTTTGTACCCTAAAGGGCAATTTAAACACACTTTTAGGCTCCCAAGTGGGCACTTTAAGACACTTTTTAGCTCCTAGATGTGTTTTAGCACTCATTTTGGCTCCTAGAGAGCACATTTTCCATTCTAGAGGGTGGTTTAATCCTTGTTTTGGCTCCACGATAGCACTTTAACACTAATTTTAGCTCATATTACGCTTCCCATTCCCATTAAGCTCCCAAGACGACACTTGAACACAGGTTTTAGTTCCCATAAGGACACTTTAGCACACTTTTAGGAGGGAACTTTAACCCATAAGAACCCAGAGTGACAGTGATGGTAAATGGGTTCTTATGGGTTAAGACACTCTTTGGTTTCTAGAGGGCACCCTAGCACACGTTTTATGTCCTAAAAGGCATCGTAACACGCGTTTTTCAACAATAAGGCCCCCCAGCACACACACACCCTCCCCATCCTGCACGCCGCTGATTCCATTCAACCTCCGTATTACGAAGCATGTCTTCTATTACGTCTCTATTTCTATTTGCCGCTCGCATTCATCGACTCTGGAGGGCAAATTGAAAGCTGACGGGGAGCTGCTGTGAATACAAAGTAGACCTGGGAGTCTAGTAAAAAACACATTTACTGATCAGAGCTTCCACTGTAGATAGATGCCGTTTTTAAATGTACTTTCTATAGATCGTTGAATGCAACGCGCTGCTCTTCATTCCCTCTCCCAGGATCGTCTGTACTTCGTGATGGAGTACATAAACGGAGGAGACCTCATGTACCACATCCAGCGAATGGGCAAGTTCAAGGAGCCACAGGCAGTGTAAGAACCAGCTGTTTTACACCAGATGTTCAGCAGCCGCATGTATTACACTCACCTATGAACCTTAATATTCTGTAATGTTTCCACACACATGAACTGAAGCGGTTTAGGGTTAAAGCCACGGGCCTGTTTTTCAGTTTTCCTGCTTCAAGCGATAACAAATCTGGAATATCTCTACAAACATGACGGTTATGGGACTAAAAACTGGAATAAAAATAAATCTACAACATGTGAGGAGACCACAGAAGAGTCAGAATCTATTCATGGTGATGTTACACAGAAAATAAGATATTGGCAAAATATTCTAACATTGTGTTTTATTACAGATAAAATACTTTATTTAAACTTAAAATAAGATGAAATTGACCCAAATAAGGAAAAAAATGAAATAAACTGGATTATCTGCAATGCAAAGTTCAATAATAATAAATTCAATTATTATTCCATAAAATCCTATAAATCACTGAGGATCATTCCAGAACATGAAGAATATTTTCTGTAAGATGTTTAAAAAGCTAAAGTAAATCTCTAAATAGTGGTTAGTTGCAGCTACTACTGATATTATATTAAACTATTTTTTATTATTGTATTGATGATGTGGATATTGATGATATATATTGATGCTGTAACAGGAACAGATAAAAATATTTAATTTAGTGTTTAGCTTAATAACAGGTGATTTTCTGTCTCTTATTAATGTTAACGAGCCTCTGCTCTGATTGGCTATGAATGTGTGTGGGCGGGGCCTTCTTATAATTAAATCAATGAAACTTCTTATAATTAAGTCAATTCTTTTGTGTTTCACTACAGATAAAATACTTTTATATGTTGTATATGTATATGTTTTATATGTGATTTATGAGTAAAACTTAATGCTGCTGTTTTATTCACATTAATTATATACAGAATTTTAGTCAAATTCCCTTAATAATTTCAAATGAATTCATGTTAAACGTACATAATTTACATTATGTTATAGATGCATGTTGATTTAATGCTTTGGTTCCTACATACGGTGTGAAAATAAAGTTTGATTTAATAAAAAGCTCTATAGTATAGTATTTAAACAACCCACTTCTAGATACTTTTGATTACATCTAATATTAGTAATATATGAAGACTTGTGATACTACACTACTCCCCTTCAACATAAATCTTTATAATATTCATTCCTCGGAGCATACTGATGCTATAGTGACAGATTTTACCTTTCGCGTCTGATTTTTGCAGGTTTTATGCTGCAGAAATCGCCGTCGGTTTGTTTTTCTTGCACCGGAAGGGGATAATCTACAGGTGGGTGACCCTGGAGACGTCGATGCTTTAACCTTCATTTATCAGGATTTGCTGTTTGTGCGTTGTAAAGACGAACAGGAGCAGACTGTGAGTCACTGATGACTCAGAGCAATCATAAAAAAACACATCACACAACACACGGTTGTATGTGGTGTGGGAGGAGGAAATCCTGCAGAATATCAAGATTGAGAGAGAGGGAGTGATGGTCAGAATAAAGCAGACAGGACATGAGGATCGGGAGATAAAACAAGGAAAATGAATAAAGTGCAGACGCTACAGATTAGAAACGTGACGTGTGGATTCAACCTTGATCTGATGATGTTCAACCCGCGCTAATCAACTCTGATGAAAAGCAGGGAGGACGGAGGAGACCGAGGTCACTGCTCTAGACGCTCTATTCAACGCTCACATTCCCCGACAGCACGAGTGGAGGAAAACGAGTAGAAAAAAAACAAAAAACACGAATCTGCAAAAACCCTGCAGCACGGCATGTGCTGCAGGCAGATAAATAAATAAGTGTCTCAGCTCCTCTGTGATCCTCTGTGATCTGGACACTGACATAAAAAAATAAAATAAAAAGTGAAAAAATCAAAGCAGCCAGATCATAGGAGCAGGGGGCAGAACATGAAAGCACCACAGGACTTTTATTTTGAAAAACGGAGTAAATCATGGCTGCACGTGTGCTGACACCACCGGGAATATATCAGATAGAAGGATGGATGGATGGATGGATGGATGGATGGATGGATGGATGGATAGATAGATAGATAGATAGATAGATAGATAGATAGATAGATAGATAGATAGATAGATAGATAGATAGATAGATAGATAGATAGATAGATAGATAGATAGATAGATAGATAGATAGATAGATAGATAGATAGATAGATGGATGGATGGATAGATAGATGGATAGAAAGATAGAAGGATAGATAGATAGATAGATAGATAGATAGATAGATAGATAGATAGATAGATAGATAGATAGATAGATAGATAGATAGATAGATAGATAGATAGATAGATGGATAGAAGGATGGATAGATAGATAGATAGATAGATAGATAGATAGATAGATAGATAGATAGATAGATAGATAGATAGATAGATAGATAGATAGATAGATAGATAGATAGATAGATAGATAGATAGAGGGGTGGATAGATAGATAGATAGAGGGGTGGATAGATAGATAGAGGGGTGGATGGATGGATAGATAGATAGATAGATAGATAGATAGATAGATAGATGGATAGATAGATAGATAGATAGATAGATGCTAGTAATCAGATTGATGATTGTAGTATGATAATAAGAGTAATAGATTATATAATGGTATAGTACAGTTGTAGTATAATAGTAATAAAAATATAGTAAAAAATACTAATATAATATAGAAGTATCATACACTAAAAGTAATATAACAGTATACTCATAGTATATACTGTTATATATATATATATATATATAATATATATATATATATATATATATCTTATCTTATCTT
>JAYKQN010000011.1:1620000-1642500 GCA_036785175.1 Eupleurogrammus muticus
TATCTATCTATCTATCTATCTATCTATCTATCCGTCTTTCCATCTATCCTTCCATCTATCTATCTATCTATACATTAAAAGTAATATAACAGTATATACTGTTATAACAGTATTATACATATATATATATGTATGTATATGTATTAGTAACAATAGTAATATAATAATGTAATATAGTAGTAGTAATAGTTCAGTAGTAGCAACATTACGACTAAATGTCTATAGTCAGACAGTATCGGTAACAGCAGCCTGAAATGCTCCTGGCAGCAGGAATAAAGTCGTAAATTCCTAATAATCACAGCTCTTTGCACACAGCGACGAGGGCTCCTGTCTGAGTATTTTTAACCTTCTCCTTTTCTTCTATTCCTCAGATTATTGCTTACCAGCCGTACGGGAAATCTGTGGACTGGTGGGCGTATGGAGTTCTGCTGTACGAGATGTTGGCAGGACAGGTGACGTCTCCACTGTTTGCATGATCCTGGTCTATAAGAGCTGTTCTGTCGTCCATTAATTACAAAAATGCATTGATAAATTGATAAATTGATGCTGATTATTCAATCCTAATTTACTATATAAATGTATAATACACTATAAATGTGGGGATGTGCTTACGTCATAGTTAATGAGCATTTTGAATGTAAAAAATGTAAAAGAAGTGACTTAATTGTGGATTAAACAACACTGAAAAAATCACAATGCACTTTGACTGTTATACACAATTAATCCAATATTGAGTAGAATTGTTTTTGTCCCGTTTCAGCCGCCGTTTGACGGCGAGGACGAAGACGAGCTGTTCCAGTCCATCATGGAGCATAACGTGTCCTACCCCAAGTCCATGTCCAAAGAAGCCGTGTCCATCTGCAAAGGAGTGAGTTCTGTTAGAGAAAACCCAGTAAAATACACAAAAAAACACCTGAAAATGAAGTATTATTATACAAATCTTCTAAATTCTAACAAAATTTAAACAAAAATCAGTCTTTGCTCTGTGATCCACTGATCCAGTCTTTGCTCTGTGATCCACTGATCCAGTCTTTGCTCTGTGATCCACTGATCCAGTCTCTGCTCTGTCATCCACTGATCCAGTCTTTGCTCTGTGATCCACTGATCCAGTCTTTGCTCTGTGATCCACTGATCCAGCCTTTGCTCTGTGATCCACTGATCCAGTCTTTGCTATGTGATCCACTGATCCAGTCTTTGCTCTGTGATCCACTGATCCAGTCTCTGCTCTGTGATCCACTGATCCAGTCTCTGCTCTGTGATCCACTGATCCAGTCTTTCCTCCAACTCGTACCACCTGTCTTATGTCTTAAACTCAGCTGTGTAGCTGATTTCCTTCAGTTTAAACTGTGCTTTATCAGCGTGTCTCTTTACCATTTTCAGGTTGTTAAAACAACCATGTTCTGCATAACGCACATCCCCGTTATTTTATCTACAATCCATGAAAATATAAGACTTTTATGTGCACCTTATAGTCTATAGTAGAGATAAAACACACAGCAATGTAATGTGAGTTAGACGGAGGAGACAGAGAATAGCCAGACGGCATACGTCCACGCTTCACTATTTTTACATCCCCCTCTCCAGCTGATGACCAAACACCCGTCCAAGCGTCTGGGCTGCGGCCCCGAGGGCGAGCGCGACATCAGGGAGCAGGCGTTCTTCAGGAGGATCGACTGGGAGCGCCTCGCCAACAGAGAGATTCAGCCGCCGTTCAAGCCCAAAGTGGTGAGGGTCACGTGGTAGAGAGGGGTTTTATTTAGCCTTCCCATGATCTGTGGAATGGGTGTTTTATTTAGTGTAGAAAAGCAATTCATTCAACACAAAAAAATCTATATCATTTGTTTAAGTTCAGCAGGTTTAATTAAGTGATGCGTTTAAAGGATTATTTTAACCTTTCTATTGACCTCTAGGGTCAGTTTGACCTCACTGGTCCTCCCTTCCTCCACCCTTTTTCCTCCTCCTGATTTCTTCTATTATTTCCATCCTGCTTCCTTCCTTCCTCCCTATCTTCTGTCCTTCCTTTCTTCCTTCCTCACATGTTTCCTTCCATCTTTCCTATCTTCCTTCCTCCCTTCTTTGTATTTTTCCATTCCTTCCTACATCCTCGTTTTCTTCCATCCTTCCTTCCTTCATTCCTTTACTGTAATAACATTTCCATTTTCTGACGCTTTAAAATTCCACTATACTGACTGAAATGACGAAGAATAGCACACACACACACACACACACACACACACACACACACACAGAATCCTACAGCTCTGTTTTCCCTTTGGCTATATACATATATGTGTGTATATAATGTGTGTGTGTGTGTGTGTGTGTGTGTGTGTGCGTGTGTGTGTAAAGACACTTCTTGTTTTTTCCATATCCAGCAGACACTGATTTGCTGACACTCATTATAGATGAATTATGGAAATTGCAGTGACGTGATTGGATGGAAATTCGTCTTATTTACAGACTGCTAAAATCACTTTGTCATTTTAGCAATCTCTAAACAAGCCCTATTTCCGTCGACAATCACGTCGCTGCAATTTGAATCTTATTTCCGGAATGTTGACCCCAAGAAAAATGCAAATGGCTGCGAATCCAAAGGATTATTCAGAACCAGGAAGTTTAATCAGCGGAGAACCTGCTCCACGCTCTTTAATGGCGCCGCTTTACCCTCCGTCATGTTTTTTTTATTCTCATTCCGCTGGCGAGAACAAGAGCAAGATCCAAAATGGCTCCCATAATTTACCAAAAAAACATTTACGTTTTCCTCATTTAAAAGAAACAGTTCTACAGCATCTCAGCCCGAGAAACATCATGAGGTTTATATGGAAATTCAAGACACGGGTGGATATTTATAGACTACGCAGAACCTAACAGATGAATGTCAGGAAATAATCAGAAACCATCGAGTGGTGTGTTTTATCCCCATCAGGCTAAAACAGGCGACTCGTGCACCCAGAAAAGAGCAATCTGTTGTTGTGCTGAAGGAAGCCACGCTTCCTGGGAGAGTCCGCTTCACGTGAACCCAGCGGAGCTTCGGGCTGGATCCCAGCTGCCGCCGCTCACACCTGACCCCCCCCCCCCCCCCCCTCCCCCTGCCACCTAACCCCCCCTCCTGCCACCACACAGCTCCTCCATTCATGGACGCCCTCATCACGCCGCGAGTGCCACGAGCAGCCGCCGCCACGGATTTAAAAATAGCAGAGAAGCAGAGAGTTTCCTTTGCTTCCCGCACACAAGGGCCGGGTTAAATGCAGGGCTGCACGGCAGATGCATCACGGATGGGTGAAGGAAGACAGTGCAGGAGGAAAAAAAGCGGATGCGTCCATTCGGGGGCGGCGTGGCGTGGTGTCGCTAATTGTTCTGCAGGGACCTGGAGGACAAAACGTCCATCTGAGGCTTCGTGGCTCCTGTGATGTTACACAGAAGCTTAAAAATCTGTCTGGTGTGCTTGTGAGGACATCCACAATGAACCGCAGGATGAATGAACAGAGGAAATGTTGTTACTGTGTGTCACAAGACCCCAAAAATTTAAACCAGCCAAGAAAGAAAGGGAAAAAAATTATAATGACAACATTAGTGGACGGTCAGGGCGGTCAGTCACCCCACTGGTAGCTCAAATTTAAAAAAATGTGTGCGAAAGTGTCCACTTGAGAGCTAAAAAGCATTCTAAAGTGCCTTCCAGAAGCCAAAATACATGCTTAAGTGCCATTTAAGAACCAAAATACACGCCAAAGTGCTTCTTAGGAGCTAAAATGCATGCTAAAGTGTCCTTTAGCAACCAGAATACATGCTAAAGTGCCCTTTAGCAACCAGAATACATGCTAAAGTGCCCTTTAGCAACCAAAATACTTTTTGCATATCCTAAAATCACAAATCACATATTTGCCTTCGATGCAGAAACATGGAAATAAGCTAAAATATCTGCCAATGGAATAAGATAGTAAACTACTAAATACAAACTAACAAAAACAAGATATTTACACATAATACTTAATTTTTACAGTGTTGGCTTGCAGATAAATTAGATGTCACATCAATTTCAGAGCCAAGTGCTGTTTAACCACATGTATATCTAATTTTGTCTTTGGTGGAACATTTTTAGACACACAAACTGAGTAAAGATGTTTTACCATGTAGAACTGCATGATTTACCCTGCATGGTTTTTCCTGTGCATTTTCTCATTTCTGGATTGTATACTGTGCATGGCACACTACAGAATCCATATATATATTCAGCTGCTTAAGACACATGAAGCCCCTGGTGCAGCTGCACACTGATGCCGATGACCTCTACTTTGAATGCTTAGGGTTAGCTCCTAATCTAATTAAAACTTGTGCCTGGCTGCACATCGGGCCTTGGCATTTTCCTGCACCGGACTGCTGAGAAAGCTTTCTAATAAAAGACTTTGGAGGAGAAGACATTCGTATCATGAGGCTGTGATCATTCAGAGCTCAGAAATTAAAATAATGTTCGATTTAACAGGATTTAAAGCCCGGAAAACATCATATGTTAACATTTGGTGCATAAAACATCATACTATAGCATGCCGTCTGAAAAACATTGTACTATAGTATGTTGGCCAAAAAACATCATACTAAAGCATGGTTGTAACATTTACGCAAAAAAACGACATACTATAGTATGACGTCCAAAAAAGGTCATATTAATGCATGTCGTCCAAAAAAGGTCATACTATAGTATGTCGCTCAAAATACGTCATATTTGAACATTTTGCGCAAAATAATGAAATACTATAATATGTCGCTCAAAAAAGGTCATACTATAGTATGTCGTCCAAAACTGGTCATACTATAGTATGTCGCTCAAAAATGGTCATACTATAGTATGACGTCCAAAAAAGGTCATACTAATGCATGTCGTCCAAAAAAGCTCATACTATAGTATTTCATCCAAAAAATGTCATACTATAGTATGTGGTCCAAAAAAGGTCATACAATAGTATGTCGTCCAAAAAATGCAATACTATAAAAAAAAGTCATACTATAGTATGTCGCTCAAAATACATCATATTTGAACATTTTGCGCAAAATAATGAAATACTATAATATGTCGCTCAAAAAAGGTCATACTATAGTATGTCATCCAAAACTGGTCATACTATACTATGTCGCTGAAAAATGGTCATACTATAGTATGTCGCTCAAAAAAGGTCATACTATAGTATGACGTCCAAAAATGGTCATACTATACTATGTCGTCCAAAAAAGGACATACTATAGTATGATGTCCAAAAATGGTCATACTATAGTATTTCATCCAAAAAATGTCATACTATACTATGTGGTCCAAAAAAGGTCATACTAATGCATGTGGTCCAAAAATGGTCATATTAATGCATGTGGTCCAAAAAAGGTCATATTAATATATGTTGTCCAAAAAAGGTCATATTATTGCATGTTGTCCAAAAAAGGTCATATTAATATATGTTGTCCAACAAAGGTCATACTATAGTATGTCGTCCAAAACTGGTCATACTATACTATGTCGTCCAAAAGAGGTCATACTATAGTATGATGTCCAAAAATGGTCATACTATAGTATTTCATCAAAAAAATGTCATACTATAGTATGTTGCTCAAATACGTCATATATGAACATTTTGCACAAAATAACGACATACAATAGTATGTCGTCCAAAATAGGTCATATTAATGCATGACGTCCAAAAAATGCAATACTATAAAAAAAAGTCATACTATAGTATGTCGCTCAAAATACATCATATTTGAACATTTTGCGCAAAATAATGAAATACTATAATATGTCGCTCAAAAAAGGTCATACTATAGTATGTCGTCCAAAACTGGTCATACTATACTATGTCGCTCAAAAAAGGTCATACCATAGTATGACGTCCAAAAAAGGTCATACTAATGCATGTCGTCCAAAAAAGGTCATACTATAGTATTTCATCCAAAAAATGTCATACTATAGTATGTTGTCCAAAAAAGGTCATACAATAGTATGTCGTCCAAAATAGGTCATATTAATGCATGTGGTCCAAAAAAGGTCATACAATAGTATGTCGTCCGAAATAGGTCATATTAATGCATGACGTCCAAAAAATGCAATACTATAAAAAAAAGTCATACTATAGTATGTCGCTCAAAATACATCATATTTGAACATTTTGCGCAAAATAATGAAATACTATAATATGTCGCTCAAAAAAGGTCATACTATAGTATGTCGTCCAAAACTGGTCATACTATACTATGTCGCTCAAAAATGGTCATACTATAGTATGATGTCCAAAAATGGTCATACTATACTATGTCGTCCAAAAAAGGACATACTATAGTATGATGTCCAAAAATGGTCATACTATAGTATTTCATCCAAAAAACGTCATACTATACTATGTCGTCCAAAAAAGGTCATACTATAGTATTTCATCCAAAAAATGTCATACTATAATATGTCGCTCAAAAAAGGTCATACTATAGTATGTCGTCCAAAACTGGTCATACTATACTATGTCGCTGAAAAATGGTCATACTATAGTATGTCGTCCAAAAAAGGACATACTATAGTATGATTTCCAAAAATGGTCATACTATAGTATTTCATCCAAAAAATGTCATACTATACTATGTCGTCCAAAACTGGTCATACTATACTATGTCATCCAAAAGAGGTCATACTATAGTATGATGTCCAAAAATGGTCATACTATAGTATTTCATCAAAAAAATGTCATACTATAGTATGTTGCTCAAATACGTCATATATGAACATTTTGCACAAAATAACGACATACAATAGTATGTCGTCCAAAATAGGTCATATTAATGCATGACGTCCAAAAAATGCAATACTATAAAAAAAAGTCATACTATAGTATGTCGCTCAAAATACATCATATTTGAACATTATGGCAAAATAATGAAATACTATAATATGTCGCTCAAAAAAGGTCATACTATAGTATGTCGTCCAAAACTGGTCATACTATACTATGTCGCTCAAAAAAGGTCATACTATAGTATGACGTCCAAAAAAGGTCATACTAATGCATGTCGTCCAAAAAAGGTCATACTATAGTATTTCATCCAAAAAATGTCATACTATAGTATGTTGTCCAAAAAAGGTCATACTAATGCATGTCGTCCAAAAAAGGTCATACTATAGTATTTCATCCAAAAAATGTCATACTATAGTATGTTGTCCAAAAAAGGTCATACAATAGTATGTCGTCCAAAATAGGTCATATTAATGCATGTGGTCCAAAAAAGGTCATACAATAGTATGTGGTCCAAAATAGGTCATATCAATGCATGACGTCCAAAAAATGCAATACTATAAAAAAAAGTCATACTATAGTATGTCGCTCAAAATACATCATATTTGAACATTTTGCGCAAAATAATGAAATACTATAATATGTCGCTCAAAAAAGGTCATACTATAGTATGTCGTCCAAAACTGGTCATACTATACTATGTCGCTCAAAAAAGGTCATACTATAGTATGACGTCCAAAAAAGGTCATACTAATGCATGTCGTCCAAAAAAGGTCATACTATAGTATTTCATCCAAAAAATGTCATACTATAGTATGTTGTCCAAAAAAGGTCATACTAATGCATGTCGTCCAAAAAAGGTCATACTATAGTATTTCATCCAAAAAATGTCATACTATAGTATGTTGTCCAAAAAAGGTCATACAATAGTATGTCGTCCAAAATAGGTCATATTAATGCATGTGGTCCAAAAAAGGTCATACAATAGTATGTGGTCCAAAATAGGTCATATCAATGCATGACGTCCAAAAAATGCAATACTATAAAAAAAAGTCATACTATAGTATGTCGCTCAAAATACATCATATTTGAACATTTTGCGCAAAATAATGAAATACTATAATATGTCGCTCAAAAAAGGTCATACTATAGTATGTCGTCCAAAACTGGTCATACTATACTATGTCGCTCAAAAATGGTCATACTATAGTATGATGTCCAAAAATGGTCATACTATACTATGTCGTCCAAAAAAGGACATACTATAGTATGATGTCCAAAAATGTTCATACTATAGTATTTCATCCAAAAAACGTCATACTATACTATGTCGTCCAAAAAAGGTCATACAATAGTATTTCATCCAAAATATGTCATACTATAGTATGTTGCTCAAATACGTCATATATGAACATTTTGCACAAAATAACGACATACTATAGTATGTCGTCCAAAATAGGTCATATTAATGCATGTTGTCCAAAAAAGGTCATATTAATATATGTTGTCCAAAAAAGGTCATATTATTGCATGTTGTCCAAAAAAGGTCATATTAATCTATGTTGTCCAAAAAAGGTCATACAATAGTATGTCGTCCAAAATAGGTCATATTAATGCATGTCATCCAAAAAAGGTCATACTATAGTATTTCATCCAAAAAATGTCATACTATAGTATGTCGTCCCAAAAAAGTCATACTATAGCATGTCGTCCAAAAAAATTCATACTATAGCATGTCGCTCAAAATACATCATATATGAACATTTTGCGCAAAATAAGGACATACTATAGTATGTGGTCCAAAAAACCTCATACTAATGCATGTCGTCCAAAAAAGATCATACTATAGTATTTCATCCAAAAAATGTCATACTATAGTATGTCGTCCGAAAAAGGTCATACAATAGTATGTCGTCCAAAATAGGTCATATTAATGCATGTGGTCCAAAAAAGGTCATATTATTGCATGTTGTCCAAAAAAGGTCATATTAATATATGTCGTCCAAAATAGGTAATATTAATGCATGTGGTCCAAAAAAGGTCATATTAATATATGTTTTCCAAAAAAGGTCATACTATAGTATGTCGCTTAAAAAAGGTCATATCAATGCTAACGTCATACTCTAGCATATCATCCGAAAAACATCGTACTATAGCATTTCTTCCAAAAAATGCTATAGTACGATGGCCTTTAAATTTCTTAACCTGAGAAAGCCTAGAAGGAGATTTGAACTGGCAACATAGGAAGGGCAGGTCAGAGGACTAACCACCTTTGCCACAAGGCTTCATCACACAAGGATTTTTTCTCTAGTGGCTTTTATTATCTTGACTTTAACAAATTTTTTAGTGAGCCTTGCAACACACTGCACTACACAGTCACACACACATGTGGGACTTTCCTTGAGCTTTCATGCTAAATTTGGGCTTCTTACTTTAAAGATTAGGAGATGGGCTTGAACCCACAACTGCTAACGTCCAAGCTGGTGTCTCACCTGCTGAGCTACAGCAACTTTGCTGCAAGAAGTGTTCCCATGACAGTTTTAAATCTTTGCTCTTGATGTTGGACTTCAAAACTAACCAAGATTTGAACCAGTGACTAATAGTTGGGAATCCACCTTTTAACAAAGTTTGCTAACGAGTCTGACAGGATTATGGAAGTTTCTTAGAGCCTTCATTCAACCTTCACTTAAGATAGTGGCCTTTAAAATTCAGAACCTTAGAAAGTCAAGAGGGAGCTTTGAACCAGCAACATGAGATTTGAAGGGCAGAGGACCAACCACCTTTACCACAAGTGCTCTGCATTGCTATTTTCTCTAGGGGCTTTTATTATTATGACTTTGGATGTTGGGCTTTAAAACTCAGCTAGATTTGAACCCACAATGATTACCTTTCAGTGAGCTTTGCAACACACTGCGCTACCCAGTCTGTCACATTTGTGGAAGTTTCTTAGAGCTTTTATTCAAAATTTCGGTTTCTTATTCTAAAAGTAAGGAGCAGGGATTGAACTCTGAACTGCTAAGTTTCTAGCATGTGTCTTGCCTGCTGAGCTAGAGCACCTGTCTGCTAGAGGTGTTCCTCTGACAGTTTTCACCATTGTTGGACTTTAAAACCAAGATTCAAACCCATGACTAATAACTTGGCGTCGGCCGTCTAAAGAAGTGTGCTTGTGTGTCCCACGTGTTGAGCTACAGTAAATTTGCTGTTGGGGATGTTTACTTAAAAGTTTTCACTCTTTACTCTCAATGTTGGACTTTAAATCTAACCAAGATTACAACCCTTGCCTAACAACTTCCAGTCACCCCTCTAATACGCTACACTACCCAGTCCGACACTACGGCTGAAGTTGACATGCTACTATAGCATGTCGTCCAAAAAACATCACATGATAACATTCCGTGCAAAAATCGTCATACTATAGCATGATATATATATATATATATATATATATATATATATATATATATATATATATATATATATATGTAGTTATGCACAATTTACATTATCCTCTATTTGCTGTGTACCATCAACATGAATTGATTCTGACTCTTCTGTAGTCTCCTCACATGTTGTAGATTTATTTTGACTCCAGGTTTTAGTCCAATTTTCTTTGTTGTTGCAAAGATATTATATTTTCTCTCATTTCAGGCAGGAAAACTGAAAGATGGGCCTGGGGCTCAAGCTGTTGACGTATCTCTTCTTCTTCATTTCTTACAGTGTGGCAAAGCGGCGGAAAACTTTGACAAGTTTTTCACGCGCACCCAGCCCGTCCTGACCCCTCCCGACCAGCTGGTCATCGCCAACATCGACCAGAGCGAGTTCGCGGGGTTCTCCTACGTCAACCCTCAGTTCAGCCAGCCGTCCCTGCACAGCGTGGTATGAGCGCGGAGGAGGGAGCGCGGACTCACGTCGTAGGATCCTCCTAAACTCCCCAACAACCGTCCAAAAAGACTCACGCCGTCCTCGACTAGTAACCAATATCTGTGGAGAGGGGAGCGAGGTGTTGGAAAAAAAAAGGATGTTTGTGGGCATGTTAGTACAATCTGAAAAGTGAGAGGAGGAAGTTCATGGCACTGATATTGTTCGCATAGTTTTTCCCACAAACATCTCGTATCATGTCCTTCATGCTCGACCTGTATCTGTGTTTCACCCTGCAGCCTTTCCCTGTGTGCGGGTTTTTCCATCTCGCTGGGTGTGATGCATTTTCCTCCTCGCTCACTCGTTCATCCACTCACTCAACCACGTGATTCTCCATCCCACTACGCAACGAGCTGCAATGCAAGAACGGAACATGGTTGTCCTGCTCTGTCCCGGCTTTATTGAACTGCTACTGTACACAGTATACAGTTTATATTATATTATATTTATATCTAACTAAAATGGAAGGAGTCTGTATGTCTGTATATATTATTATTATTAATATAAAGATATATATAGTATGTGTCCTTCGATTTTCTCGACAACGCTTTATCCAATCGACTTCACATTCATTAGACTGGAGGACTGGACTCAGGTCTTAAATAAATAAAACAATAAATAAATAAAGAAAGATACGCATAGAATACATATGATGTATTTTTGTATTCATTTTCCAATTTATACCTTTTAGTTTTTAATATTTTAAGTGATGATGATGAAAGATGAAGAAATATAGGAATAAATATGTACAGATTTAAATTATTGAAGAAATTAATAATATAAAAAATAAATGTTAACAGATAAGAATAAAGAAAAACTATGTATTATGTCAAATAAATTTACTTTTCTATTTCTGTGCACATATAAGTATTTTCAATATCTTTTATTTATACATTTTCTTTATTTATCGTTTCATTTATTCATCTTTTTTAACCCATAAGAACCTAATTGTCCTTAAAGGAAAATTATGGGTGACATAAATCAACTTAAATTAATTAAGTTGATTCAATTTAATTTAATTGAACTATATTTAATTTAATAAGTAACTCCAATTTATAAATTTGATTCCAATTGAATAATTCATTTGGATCACCAATTTAAACAATTTATTGAATGTAGTATATTAAATATATTAAATAAAATATTTAAGTTGGTTCACGTAGTTTGGCTTAACAGGAAATTAGTTTTTCGGAAAATTAATTAGGATGAAACTGTAAGAGGAATTTTTTAGAACTAAACGTTGGTCAAACCATTGGTCCTAATGGGTAATGTTGTTAATTTATTACAGATTCTGTCCCTTCCGGGCCTCCGTAGGTTGAGTGTGAAGTTGTTTGGATGAGCGGTTTGTCCTGAAACGCTGCGAGCAGCAATAACGTTTTCCACCGGGCGAAACGAAAACACACAAGTAGAATGCTGTTACCAGAGTGCCAAAGTAGAAGTGGAAGAAATAATCTCTAATGCGGTTCTTAAAGTCTCGTTGTTTTGTTTGTTTGACCCGTTTCACCTCAGACATTTCTCTATCTGGTTTTGTAGGACGTGGAGCTACAGTAAAGTACAGTACATCAGACTCAAATAGAAAAAGCAGCAGATTCAGGCCTTTCCAGTGCAGGGTTTGATGGATGCAGTCGACAGGATCAGAAAACTGTGGAGCAAAGAGACAAGAGGCGTTTTGGTGAAAGTCTAAAGTTCCTATTTCCATATGCACAAAGCAGATCTCTGTTGCATGCTTATCTCCTGACTGTATGAGCTGTAGACGCTAGGATGAAGTACACGTCTGGTATCACTGTAAAGTTTAGTATTACGATATAAACTATGTTAATATATAATTGTTGTACGTTTTGGGGAAAAAAAAAAGTCTTATAAATTTGTAATCGTTAAAGCCGAGGTTTGTTCCCGTTTTATGTTGAACTAAACTTTTACGTCGAGAGAGAGAGCGCGAGAACGAGACGTCTACTCTTCACTTTTCTCTGTAAATACGGTTCAAATGAGACGTTTCGAAAAAGAGGAGCAGATTTTATACTACGAACTGAATGTGCTTTTACTACCGCAGACGGTTTGAACATTTCTATGTTTTAAACTCAACCCCACGCCGAGGAGAGTGCGACGTCCTTTGGTAGCTTTGGTATCAGCGGAATCTTGTTATATGTATTTCCACTATCGGCTCCTCCGTTGTTTTTTCTACTACTTCTCGGCGTCATGGAGAATATGCAGCGTCCGCTTGCCATGGTCGTCTCAGGGCCGACTCCTTCTGTAACGAGCTGAATCCAGATCTGGACACACACACACACACACACACACACACACCCTCCAACCCCCTCGGTGGTTGAGAAACGTCTTTTATTTTTTTCCGTGCGTGTAATCGTGTGCATGCGTGAGGCGATGATCCAAGCATGAGGAAGAACCCCCTGCATGCCCCCACCCCCAGTCCTGAAGGGAACCATGCGCTTCGCTGCTCGTCGTCTCAGCTCACTCGCCATCTCTCGCCGTCACGTGGCCCGAACCGTTTGGTATGAACAGATATAAACTGCTTCCGTTGGCTTGTCGTCCACTTGGTGCCAAACTGAGTCTTTTTTGTTTCCGGTCTCTGTTTCTTTCGGGGCTTTGTTTGTTTGTTCTAATTTTAGGCGCACTGAGCTGCAACCATGAGGCTTCATAAAACTGCCAAAACGGCCTTCTATCACAGGTCTTCACCCACGAATCAGTCACTGAGCCTGGACGCGTAGACTAGCACCACAGCTGTCACATCTGGACCAAAAAGGAGATTTTCCAAAGCTGCTTTCACACCAAGCCCAGCGCGCACCAAGTGGTTTTAGTTCATTTTCGTTGGTGTGAAAGCATCAGTCACACTTCAGGTGTGTGCAAAAGAGCGCTTTCATACCAGTAGTTTGAATATTTGGTCCACACCAGGCAATAAAAATGCTATGAGGCATATAGACTCCAGCGTGGTTGGTTTTACGCCTGCAAACGACCTAGGATTAGATCAATTTAAGGTTTATCTTCTGGTAGAAATAAGCACCGAAGTCTCTAAAGATGCACAGCACGACATTGGACGTTGGTCCAAAAACCCCAAAGTCTATCTATCTATCTATATCTATTGACCCCTAAAGACGCACGCCCTTTTCCTTTGGGTGAAAATGGTACGCCCAAGTTATAAGGAGCACATGTCGTTGAACGCTATCAGACTTGGATGGTCTCGTCATGGAATATTTTCATTGGGTTGGTCAAACTTTCTGTTGTCAATTGATAAGAAAACACAACACGGGCCACGCCAGCGGACTAAGACCACCATTTTATGGAGGTCTAGGTCCATTTGAATTTCATACATACCGAAAATAAGCGTCTTTGGTTTGGACGGACCACTCGGTGAGCTAAACCAGTCTAAATCAAGCAGGCTAAGACCTTTGAAACCTCACCTGCTAATCTGAACGCCACAGTTAGCCAGTAGATGGCACAATTCACACATACGACATGATCATTCTGGTTTGTGGTTCGCTTGCATACTGCAAAAAATGATCAGATGTAGAAAACCATCCAAGTACCATTCGCCTAAAAAAGGTTGTTCAGACGTTCTACATAGTGGATTCCTCATTTCTGCCCACTACATGGATGGGTAGTTTAGAGTTTCAGACACGTGACAAACCTTGGTGTGTGGTGAGAACGTTATCTTGGGTCCAGAGGAACTATTGGAGATGCATCATGGGAAGAAACACTTAATTATTATTAATCATCACTTATAATTAGTCTAAATGCTAATTAGTACAAATTTTATTTCCTGGATTGGACCAAATATTTAAACCAGTGGAAGCGCTTCAAGACTGAATGTTTACATGTCTCATATTGAGAATCTGTATCAGAGGAGAGGAAACAAAAACAACAACAACCACACACACACACACACACACACAGACGACCTTTGAACCCATGACAGAGATAATCCACCAGGCTACAATCAGTGTGTTTCCTCTCACTGCTCCTGCTTTTGTTGAACCTGATTCTTCTTGTTCCTCTGTTTATTGTGGTATGACGGATACTGTGTATGAATAAACTATAAAAAATATGAACCTGTAGTGGGGGTTTTTGTGTGTGATTAAAATGAACAAGTAGAAGAGCTTTGGTACAGATCTGAATGTTTCTACGTCACTGAGAATTAAATTAAATGAATCAAAAAGAAAGATAAGTGACACACGTCTGTGATTTAAAGTAAAGGAGCTGTGATTAATTATAAATAACACTTAACCTCTTATTAAGGTTCCATTCACATCCATCCAGGTGCTGCTAACACCTGTCTTTAACTAGCATCTGTCTATAATATGAATCAATGTATTTTAAAAGGTCAAATAGGCTAGAATACACTTAGAATTTTCACAGTATACAATGTGGTTATCTCTGTTTTAATTTATTTCAGGTCCTGTAAAATATCCTTTGAATTTGTGAAAATGGGTCCAATTACTAATTTAACTATATTAAATTTATTTATTTTATTTTAATCTTGTTGGAGATATCACAACTTCAACTAAAACCAAGGAAACATGTATGACGTCAAAATTGAATTAAATGTAATAAATAAATAAATATGTTTAGATATAGTGAGTTTAATGATTTTATTTGGTGAAAATGTTCACAACTATATGTAAAAACATAAATTTTATAACACAGCTTTTAGGAAAAATGAAGATAAATAAAGGTTTTCATATGGCAACACTATGCAATAGTAAGTAATACTTCATCTACTGTTACAGTATTTAGTTTAAATATAGAGTAATTATTGTAATAATGGTTTACAGCAGTGAAGGGGGCGCGTTTGACCTCGAGGAACATGCTTGTTTATTTATTTATTTATTTTTTACTGTCCTAGAATAAAGTGCAATTGCACCTCCACTACATCAGGGGGCAGCAGAGTGTTCACAGGGAGCATACAGCACAGAGTATGAGTATGAAGTGTAGACACCAAGTGACACCATGAAAACATATTTAACAGGGATGAGAAGACAGGCGGAGAGAGACGGAGATAAAGAGACAAACGAAAGTCTCCCAAAGCTAAGACGAGGAAATATGACGAAGCGTCTGTAGCGCTTGGTTCACTGTGAAAGACCGGTGTGTTACTGAGTCTGAAATGTTGGAGACAGAGAAATTAAAGACATTACACCACAATCACTGATAAGACCATTTATGTAGTTTTATTTTTCAGTATGATATGGTTTGACATGGTCAGTCAAAAATGTTTAATTAAGGATTTAGTTTTATTTTTTAATTTCAGATGCACTTTAAATCTTTTCTGTTAGTTAATAAAGCTATTCTTTGTTGTAAGTTGGTCCATATTTCTTTCTTCTTCCATGGGGGGGCAGAAAATAATTGAGAAGCACTGGATTACAGGAAACAGTTTTACAGTGCATGTTGGGCTCCAGTTTACAAACCATAAAAACGCTGATGTGATCCTGAAGGTGCCCTCTGTGTGTGTGTGTGTGTGTGTGTGTGTGTGTGTGAGCAGCAGCTGCTGTTCTCGTTATTTACGGACAACACTGATTCTCTCTCGCTCACTTGAACTTGTTGATCACAGCTGCCCCCCCCCTCTCTCTCTCTCTCTCTCTCTCTCTCTCTCTCTCTCTGTCTCTCTCTCTCTCCCTCTCTCTCTCTCTCTCTCTCTCTCTGTCTCTCTCTCTCTCCCTCTCTCTCTCTCTCTCTCTCTGAGTATTTGCATGCAGTCAGTGTGCGGGATCGTGCGGGATCGTGCGGGATCATTCTCGTGTCGTGGACGCACCGCGTCGCCTCAAATCCTCCAACGCTTCCTGTGGCTTCAGACTACTACTTGTGTTTTCTTCTCCTCTTCTGTGTCTGGAAGGAATATTTATTTTTCTGCGTGTTTCTGCGCATTCAAACCCAACTTTGCGCCAAGGACACGACGCGCGGCGCGGAGCGGAGCGGATTACGCACAGGTGAGAGGATGGAGTCTGACGCCCTGTGGTGTCTGATGTCATTAAGCTTCACGCGACAATAGCATTTTCTTTGTTTTTTTTTCCTCCTCCAGTTCAACAGATTCTGTCATTTCAGTAAAATCTCATATTTATCAGATTATTAATGTCACAGAGGATGTTTGGAGGATGATAGTTGGTGTGTGGCTGTTTCAGCACCATGGACAGCTACTGGCTTCATTCTGGGCTTAAACACTTTAACATATGAGGCTCACGTGCGTTTGATTCACTAAAAATGAACGATATTTTATTATATGACAAATTTCTAAACTGATTACTTCAGATAAATGACTCAAGGATTTATCACTTCATTTAAACATCTTCTTTTTCTTCTTCTCTTTCTCTCTCTACTGTCTCTTTCTATTTTAAATAAGAGGCATTAAAACAATGGTGACCTGGTTCATATCACTACGACACTTTAAAGTCAGAGACTTTACATTCAGACCAATGTTGCTGCTTTGGCAGATAATCTTGTTTTTCCTGATTCCTTTAAAAAATTAAATTGACTAAATACAAAAAAAACAACTCGTAATAAGCATAATTATCTGAGAAATAAGAAAATTATACTCTACATTGGACCAACTTTACCATAAAAAAGGCTAAGACTGAAAATATGTCTGAAAATATACATTAACATGAATCAAGTATAATATATATAATCAAGATATTGCTGATTTGGGTCAACATTTTCTTAAAAGAAAAACATTGAATTGACTCAAAGTAAATTAATTGCACCAAAAATAAGATATTTTCACATTTTTTTCTGCAAAAAAACGCATGTTAATTCAATGCAATAAATGAGACTCTTGCTGATTATTTCAATGATAAATTAACAATCAGCTTTGACACCAACTGACTTAATGTACGTTTTCAGCAACTTTTAAAGCAAGAAAAAGCAATATCCGCCATCAGATAAAACAATTCTAGGATACAAAACAGGATAATATTATTTTTTTTCAGTGTGAAGCAAAAAAGAAAAAAAAGAACTTAATTCAAATTTTACAGTTTTTTGCTGTGCAAAGTCCAGTTCTTTTAGTTTTTGCAGTGTTTCTGCAGAGTGATCTCTCCATTCCCACTCTGACGCATTAATGATTTTACCAATGTTTGACCTTTTCAAAGCCTCACATGGCTGTAAAATGTCAAAAAAAAGAAAAAACCTGTTGGAGCGTTGTGAGAAATGTGATCATTTGTATTCACAGAGGCGGCGGCTGCAGCACATTTACCCCCCCCATCCACTGCTCTATTATCGACTCTCATCTCTTTAATCTTTCACAGGCAGGTTGGACGGATTGAGCCGTGACTCGGCCTGAATCAGAATTTATTGAGACTATGAAAGAAAAAAAAGAAAAAGAAGAAAAAACGTTGACGTCTGAGGGGTCAGAGTCGCTGTCGGACAGATTCACGCTCAAAGTTTAAAAACGTGAAAAAAGCGTTTTTGTAGAGTCGAACCCGGATTGATTTGGGTGAAATTCAGTCAGTGACATTTCACGAGGCTCCGTGTCATGACCAGAAAATCTGCGTTGTCAAATCTCCCTGAAATATCACACAGACAGCTCCTCCACACACACCTGCTAAACCCGTAAAGTGGCCTTAAAGCCACTGAGGCGTCTGCATGACCCGCTCTGACGTTACTGGGTTTGATTTTCATAATTAATGTGCACAGCCTTGACAGTTTTCATGGTGGAGCAGAATGTTGCTCATCTATGGGTGTTTAAGAGCCGGAATGGAGTCTGCATGAAGAGGCAGATTCTTTCATCAGGAATTCCTGCTGCACAGTCTTGTGAGCATCTGTGCTTTTCTTTAAAATGACACGGAGGATGCAGGGAGATCATGTGTGGTGATTTTCTTTCACTTTGCAGCAAAAAGCAGAGAAAAGCTGCAAGAAAATGAGAAGAAAAACTTCATCTACGAGAGCTCAAAACTGAGTAAAACCACACAGAAATATAAGAGAACCAGTGACTTTAGAAGAGAGGATCAAAAAGGGGAAAAAGGCACATCAGACAGTGTTTGCTGCTGAAGAGGGAACTTTAACGTGTTTTGGTTCCTAGAGGGCACTTTAACACATTTTGGTTCCTAGAGGGCACTTTATTACACATTTTGGTTCCTAGAGGGCACTTTAATGCACATTTTGGTTCCTAGAGGGCACATTATTACACATTTTGGTTCCTAGAGGGCACTTTAATGCACATTTTGGTTCCTAGAGGGCACTTTATTACACATTTTGGTTCCTAGAGGGCACTTTAATGCACATTTTGGTTCCTAGAGGGCACTTTAATGCACATTTTGGTTCCTAGAGGGCACTTTAATGCACATTTTGGTTCCTAGAGGGCACTTTAATGCACATTTTGGTTCCTAGAGGGCACTTTATTACACATTTTGGTTCCTAGAGGGCACTTTATTACACATTTTGGTTCCTAGAGGGCACTTTATTACACATTTTGGTTCCTAGAGGGCACTTTATTACACATTTTGGTTCCTAGAGGGCACTTTAATGCACATTTTGGTTCCTAGAGGGCACTTTAACACATTTTGGTTCCTAGAGGGCACTTTAATGCACATTTTGGTTCCTAGAGGGCACTTTATTAGACATTTTGGTTCCTAGAGGGCACTTTATTACACATTTTGGTTCCTAGAGGGCACTTTAATGCACATTTTGGTTCCTAGAGGGCACTTTATTACACATTTTGGTTCCTAGAGGGCACTTTATTACGCATTTTGGTTCCTGGAGGGCACTTTATTACACATTTTGGTTCCTAGAGGGCACTTTAATGCACATTTTGGTTCCTAGAGGGCACTTTAACACATTTTGGTTCCTAGAGGGCACTTTAACACATTTTTGTCCCTAGAGGGCACTTTAATGCACATTTTGGTTCCTAGAGGGCACTTTAACACATTTTGGTTCCTAGAGGGCACTTTAACACATTTTGGTTCCTAGAGGGCACTTTAATGCACATTTTGGTTCCTAGAGGGCACTTTATTAGACATTTTGGTTCCTAGAGGGCACTTTATTACACATTTTGGTTCCTAGAGGGCACTTTAATGCACATTTTGGTTCCTAGAGGGCACTTTATTACACATTTTGGTTCCTAGAGGGCACTTTATTACACATTTTGGTTCCTGGAGGGCACTTTATTACACATTTTGGTTCCTAGAGGGCACTTTAATGCACATTTTGGTTCCTAGAGGGCACTTTAACACATTTTGGTTCCTAGAGGGCACTTTAATGCACATTTTGGTTCCTAGAGGGCACTTTAACACATTTTGGTTCCTAGAGGGCACTTTATTACACATTTTGGTTCCTAGAGGACACTTTATTACACATTTTGGTTCCTAGAGGGCACTTTATTACGCATTTTGGTTCCTAGAGGGCACTTTAATGCAAATTTTGGTTCCTAGAGGGCACTTTAACACATTTTGGTTCCTAGAGGGCACTTTAATGCACATTTTGGTTCCTAGAGGGCACTTTATTACACATTTTGGTTCCTAGAGGGCACTTTATTACACATTTTGGTTCCTAGAGGGCACTTTAACACATTTTTGTCCCTAGAGGGCACTTTAATGCACATTTTGGTTCCTAGAGGGTACTTTATTACACATTTTGGTTCCTAGAGGGCACTTTAATGCACATTTTGGTTCCTAGAGGGCACTTTAATGCACATTTTGGTTCCTAGAGGGCACTTTATTACACATTTTGGTTCCTAGAGGGCACTTTAACACATTTTGGTTCCTAGAGGGCACTTTAACGTGTTTTGGTTCCTAGAGGGCACTTTAACACACATTTTGGTTCCTAGAGGGCACTTTATTACACATTTTGGTTCCTAGAGGGCACTTTAATGCACATTTTGGTTCCTAGAGGGCACTTTATTACACATTTTGGTTCCTAGAGGGCACTTTAACACATTTTGGTTCCTAGAGGGCACTTTAACACACATTTTGGTTCCTAGAGGGCACTTTATTACACATTTTGGTTCCTAGAGGGCACTTTAATGCACATTTTGGTTCCTAGAGGGCACTTTATTACACAGGTTGGTTTCTAGAGGGCACTTTATTACACATTTTGGTTCCTAGAGGGCACTTTAATGCACATTTTGGTTCCTAGAGGGCACTTTATTACACATTTTGGTTCCTAGAGGGCACTTTAACACACATTTTGGTTCCTAGAGGGCACTTTATTACACATTTTGGTTCCTAGAGGGCACTTTAACACATTTTGGTTCCTAGAGGGCACTTTAACGTGTTTTGGTTCCTAGAGGGCACTTTAACACACATTTTGGTTCCTAGAGGGCACTTTATTACACATTTTGGTTCCTAGAGGGCACTTTATTACACATTTTGGTTCCTAGAGGGCACTTTATTGCACATTTTGGTTCCTAGAGGACACTTTAATGCACATTCTGGTTCCTAGAGGGCACTTTATTACACATTTTGGTTCATAGAGGGCACTTTATTACACATTTTGGTTCCTAGAGGGCATTTTAATACACATTTTGGTTCCTAGAGGGCACTTTAACACACATTTTGGTTCCTAGAGGGCACTATAGCACATATTTTGGTTCCTAGAGGGCATTTTAATACACATTTCGGTTCCTAGAGGGCACTTTAACACACATATTGGTTCCTAGAGGGCACTTTAACATAAATTCTGGTTCCTAGAGGGCACTTTAACACATATTTCTGTTCCTAGAGGGCACTTTAACATAAATTCTGGTTCCTAGAGGGCACTTTAACACATATTTCTGTTCCTAGAGGGCACTTTAATGTACATTTTGGCTCCTAGAGGGCACTTTAATATACATTTTTGGTTCCTAGAGGGCACTTTAATATACGTTTTTGGCTCCTAGAGGGCACTTTAATATACGTTTTTGGCTCCTAGAGGGAAATTACCGCACATATGCCCCCCCACAAAAAAATGTTGGCCAAATTTTATCAAATTTTCATCAAATATTGGGAAAGGTACCATGAATGTGTGATTAAGTTGTGGTGATGATCCAGGAGAAATCATGCTTTCTAGATCCCTTTGAATGTATTTGTCTTTTCAGTAAATGGCCCTTCCATCAGGCGCCACTGTTGGGTGACACAATAATTTCACAGAAAGTGCAAAAAAGTAAAAGCTTTAAAGAGCATTTTTCTCTGATCTTTTTAGTTTAAAATCTCAATCTTCGTGTTTATTATATTCTTCAGCTCATTTAGTTCAAGGCAACAAATCTCAAATCTCTGTCCTGTTTGTCTCGATCGACACATAAAACTATTGATGATATGTTCATCTAACCCACTGTGCATAGTGTCTTCATATGGAAACTCATGCAAATTCATGCATGTGCATCTGTTTCTAATTTTAGCCCAGAATGCACTGCGGTGTTCAACAAACGAGCCCCGGGGGGTCAAAAGATTTCTATCAGTTTGTGTAAAGAGGGTGACAGTGAGGTCGTGTGGTGTGAATATTCTCATGTCTTTTAAAGCAAAAGACACGAATACGCAGTAAAACAGGGATTTTATATTAATGCTTATATATATATATACATATATATATATATATATATATTCTTCATGTTCTGTAATGATCCTCTGTGTTTTTTTTATGGACAAACTGAACTGGTCTTGTTAGAAGTTATAAATATTTAGTTTTATTATCTGTAGTAAAATTTCAATATTCTAACGCTAACCTATAAACTGATTCTATCACAGTAAATCTCTATGATTATATGAACAAATAATTGAACTCTTATGGTATTTATTAAACATTGCATGGCAGATAAAAAAAAATTTCAATTTGGATCTGTAGTTAAGCACAATTTTAAATTATTTTTGTAACTCTAACTCTATTTGCTCTATAACATCAGCATAAATAGATT
>JAYKQN010000011.1:1647500-1660000 GCA_036785175.1 Eupleurogrammus muticus
GAGAAATTAAACATGCTCCTTTTTTGTGAATTGAACATGAAAATGGTATATTTTGCTGATTTTTGGAGGATTCACCCTGTAACCCTCCCTCCTCCAGAGATGATCCGCTCAGCCACTCCCTTCCCTCTCGTCAGCCTCTTCTTCATGTTCATCGGGTTCGTTCTCAACAACATCGGACACGTCCGGCCGCATCGCACCATCCTGGCCTTCGTCTCCGGAATCTTCTTCATCCTCTCAGGTGCAGAGATTGTAATTCTCCTTTTTCTTTTTTCCTGTTTTTGGCTTTGGTCCGACCTTGAATATTATCTTTTCTTTCTCTCAGGGCTGGCTCTGGTGGTGGGTCTGGTGCTCTACATCTCCAGCATCAACGATGAAATGCTGAACAGGACGAAGAGCAGCGAGGCCTTTTTCACCTACAAGTACGGCTGGTCCTTCGCCTTCGCTGCCATCTCCTTCCTGCTCACCGAGGTGAGGAACTTGTCATGGACACAAGTGATGGATATTAAACTGGTTTTCACTGTTTTAAACCCACGATAAGTTATCTCAATCAATCCTCTCCTGTCAATTCTATCCTACTTTAAAGCATATGTTTTAAAGATCATGTTGTATATTTCATTATAATTATTATATTCACAATTTTAATTATAACTCTGTGTATTCATGGTATGAATGAATGTTTTTGTTCATCTAGACAAATTAAATTCAATTTTTGTTTTACAGAAAGTGCATTCAGAATCATGAGAGCTCTGCCCTCTAGTGGCCACATTGTGGAAGTGCACCTCTAATCCTCTATTACTTAAAATATCCTAAATAATATCCATCCATCCATTTTCTATCCCGCTTATTCCTTTTCAGGGTCGCAGGGGTCTGCTGGAGCCTATCCCAGCGCATTTTATGGCGAGAGGCAGGGGGATACACCCCAGATGGTCGCCAGCCAATCATGGGGCACACACACCATTCACACACCATTCACACACACACTCACACCTATGGGCAATTTAGATTTTGCCAATTAACCTGAGCATGTTTTGTATTGTGGGAGGAAACCGGAGTACCCGGTGAAAACCCACGCAGACACGGGGAGAGCATGCAAACTCCACACAGAAAGGTCCCAGACCCAGGCCCCAAGGCGGTCTTGAACCTGCGACCTTCTTGCTGTGAGGCAACAGTGCTACCCACTGCTCCACCGTGTCGCCCCCTAAATAATATATATTTCAAATATGTGATCAATCATTGGTCCATAAAATGCTATAAATCACTGAGGATCATTCCAGAACATGAAGAATATATTCTGTAAGATGTTTAAAAAGCTAAAATAAATATTTAAATAGTGGTTAGTTGCAGCCCTACTACTAATATTATATTAAACTATTTTATTATTGTATTGATGATGTGGATATTGATGATATATATTGATGCTGGACCAGGAACATTGGGTTTTACTACAGTAAAAATACTTTATTTAGTGTTGGGGTTCAGGTTTAACATGTGATTTATGAATGAAACTCAATGCAGTATCAGAGTTTTTTTTTTATTTTAACAGGTTAAGATAATGAGAAACTAACGTATGACCTCATACTAGAGTTACACCTGTTGATTTTTTTTTTGCTATGTTGACTTTACATGTGATGGAGTTGGGGTTCTGGGTGGGAAACACCTCATCTCTAATGTATGAAAACTCTAAAAAGTTAACTCTATAATAATGATAATTCTAACTCGCAGAGTGCAGGTGTGATGTCCGTCTACCTGTTCATGAAGCGCTACACGGCCGAGGACATGTACCAGCCCCGCCACCCGGGTTTCTACCGGCCCCGCCTCAGCAACTGCTCCGACCACTCGGGCCAGTTCCTGCACCCCGAGGCCTGGTCGCGTGGCCGCAGCCCGTCCGACATCTCCAGCGAGGCGTCGCTCCAGATGAACGCCACCTACCCGGCGCTCCTCAAATGCCCCGACTACGACCAGGTGTCATCTTCTCCCTGCTGAGGGGGTCAGGGATGGCTCTCTGTTTAGGAGGGGTGGGTGGGGTCACCTAAGGTCAAACGCTGAGGATTCCTTTCAGGAAAAAAAGCTTCACCTTATCGATATTTTACTGGGAGGATATGACAGTGTGTACAGCTCGGACTGCGGCCTGAGGACTGTAAAGTTAGTTGTTTTTTGTTTTTAATGAGTTTCTCTACAGGTTCTATACATTTATTTGTCATTCTGGTTTGAGTTATTGTCTCTGCAAAGGTCTCAGAGTTCAATCTGTTTTTGAGAACGTACAAATTACCTCTGGACTTTATCTTATCTATGGGTGAGAAATTGTCGTGTTGTTTGGTTTGATTGTATTCTCTGCATTTTACCTTTCAGTGCCTCATAGCCGTTTCTTTCTGGGTTTTTTTGCAATAAATGTTAATCCTACTCTATGACCTTTACCCTCTGATGTACCACCCCACTCTGTACAAACCATAAAAGACTAAAGATCACAATATAATATTTCACTTGCACATACAGTGTATACTGACACCAAGAACATGTACATACGTGTATATTCTCATGTATATTCATATAAACTTACATTAACAGGTGATTCAGTCTGTTATGCTCTGAAGTTTTGTAAGAAAATACCATGTTTTTGGTACAATCAGTCCAATATTGATTAGGCATGTTGCACTGGCAGATCATTTACACTTTAAATTATTAGTTTTATTTTATTTCAGTCAATTTAATCTATTTTTTTTTTAAATTGTTAGGTTTTTGGTAAAACAATACTGGAATTAACTCAAACCAGGATATAATAATATAATTCTACTCAATATTGAACCAACAATTCCAAAAACAAGATATTTTCACTTGTCGGGATTTAGTTTTTTGCAGTGTGAGTGAGGGTTCTTGCCTAGTGACTACTTTTTAAAGTCAGAAACCCAAATGAAAAGAGTGAAAACATCTAGTTAGTTTACACTCACTTTGAGGAGACTACCCTGAAGTTTAAAGGTTTTGGGGGTTAAATCTAAGTGAGTTTTAAACGCTAACACTTAAGTAAAGGCTAAAAACTGTGAGAGAAGCTGTTCCTGCAATAAAAATCAAATGTGTCACCAGGTAGAACAGCTGTCTGCTGACTTTATGCTTGTGAGTTCAACTGCAACCTACTGGTTTAGGTCAAAAACCTAAAGAGTGAAAACTTCTAAGAACCGTAAAAATGTCTGTCTCAGATTCATTGATTTTAAAGTCTAACATTTAGGGGTTGGGTTTGGATTCAGCCTTGTTTTTAGAGCCAATGGTAATTTAATATAGCTTTGAATTTGATATAAAAAATCATCTTGTAGGGCGACACGGTGGTGCGGTGGGTAGCACTGTTGCCTCACAGCAAGAAGGTCGCAGGTTCAAGACCGCCTTGGGCCTGGGTCTGGGGCCTTTCTGTGTGGAGTTTGCATGTTCTCCCCGTGTCTGCGTGGGTTTTCACCGGGTACTCCGGTTTCCTCCCACAATACAAAAAACATGCTCAGGTTAATTGGTAAACTCTAAATTGCCCATAGGTGTGAGTGTGAGAGTGAATGGTGTGTGAATGGTGTGTGTGCCCCACGATTGGCTGGCGACCATCTGGGGTGTATCCCTGCCTCTCGCCTTAACGCGCTGGGATAGGCTCCAGCAGACCCCTGCGACCCCGAAAGGGAATAAGCGGGATAGACAATGGATGGATGGATGGAAATCATCTTGTTTTGTGATGATGAACCTCAGTCTAGTTTCATGGCTAAAAACGTGATAAGAATAAAATTACCTTGTAGAAATGTAAGCAAGAGGTCTTAAATGGTGACGAGTGGAGTCTGTCGAAGTCTAGGAAGTTTGTAGAGAGGTAGGGGGACGGGATGGGAGGTAGTCTCTAGGAAGCTACAAGGTAGGGGGACGGGATGGGAGGTAGTCTCTAGGAAACTACAAGGTAGGGGGACGGGATGGGAGGTAGTCTCTAGGCAGGTACAATGTAGGGGGACGGGATGGGAGGTAGTCTCTAGGTAGGTATAGGTAAGGGGACGGGATGGGAGGTAGTCTCTAGGTAGGTATAGGTAAGGGGACGGGATGGGAGGTAGTCTCTAGGTAGGTATAGGTAGGGGGACGGGATGGGAGGTAGTCTCTAGGTATGTACGAGGTAGGGGGACGGGATGAGAGGTAGTCTCTAGGTAGGTACAAAGTCGGGGGACGGGCTGAGAGGTAGTCTCTAGGTAGGTACGACGTAGGGGGATGGGATGGGAGGTAGTCTCTAGGTAGGTACAAAGTCAGGGGACAGGATGGGAGGTAGTCTCTAGGTAGGTATAGGTAGAGGGGTGGGATGGGAGGTAGTCTCTAAGTAGGTACAAAGTAGGGGGACAGGATAGGAGGTAGTCTCTAGGTAGGTATAGGTAGGGGGACAAAATGGGAGGTAGTCTCTAGGTAGGTACAAGGTACAAAGGTCTCTCCCCGAGGGACAACCAGAGCCTCCCTGGTCCCTACAGGACTCCCAGAACCCCCAGAAGGTAGTAACAGCAATCTTGCAGTCACAGGGATCATGAAATCAAAGCTACTCATGGGTTTTGTGGGTGGTTCAGTCTGGACCAGTGATGAAAGTTCTGACTTACCAGCTCCAAGTCAGGGGCGAGATATGTTGACCCACGTAGAAGTCTGGACCACAATTACACAATTAAAGTCCATGTCTCTACTGGTGTCTCTAGTGAGACACCAGTGGAGCCAGATGGTCTACCTCAACATAACTAGAGACCTGATCAATACTCATTCGGTTAAAAAGGCCAATCCATGTAGCAGGAGGGTCCTGGAGATGGTCTTCATTTTAACGAAGCCGCTGCTGGTGCCGCCAAATACCCTTGAAGGGGGTCTCTGGAGGGTTAACTCTCTCAGAGGTGGTCTAGGAGGTTATCTGTGCTCAGTTACCACCAAAAGTGGCTTCTGGTGAGGCTCTGCTGTGGAAAGTCTTTTGTCTTTAACAGGAGTTTAAATTAAAAAGCTGTGGGGAGGTCATGAATCCAGCGATCTGGTTGAGACGAAATGCTTCAAATTCAAAGGATGGAAAAAAGACATAAAACCAAGTGGGAGGTCTTAGTTGAGTGTGGAAGTGATAGACTTTTTCTGATATTTATTCCAAAAAGATGTTTTGCTCTCAAATCTTTTTTTTATTGCAAACCTATTCTGTTTAGATCATAAGTTAGTTTGATGGTGGAATATCTTTTTTTTTTTTACATAAATCAGTAATCTGGTAGTGTCATTAATGTCTGGTGGTCCTGGATCTGACGACTTCCTAAATTTCTGAATAACTTTGTAGATTTCTCCAATCAAACCAGCAGAGGGCGCTCTCTCCTCACTCATTCACCTCCTCAGCTTCTCAGTTAGTTCCCACAGGGAAACATCCATGGATCCAAGATCTTCTCCTTTTCTCCTCTCCTCCTTCCTCCTCCTCATCTTTTCCACGTATTGCATCACATTAGGGTCGACATTACCTGCTCTGCAGGTTGAGGACAACATACGTATCCAAGGAGCTCGTCACGGCGCCTGAACGTCGTGTATAATTCATTAGCGACAGCTCGCTACCTATGCAAATATGTAGGTCAAGACCAGCATCAATAATGCATCACGCCATACATGTGCTGTAAGCTTTATGTATACTTTATGTAGATACACGTAATTTACAACGCGACCAATAGCTTTTACAGAGAATATAAAAGTTAATGTAACTATAAGCCCACACAGGGCAGTAGAAGGTAAATATTCTGCCCAGAACACAAGGCTTTCATTGTATTTTACAATCACATAGAAAACTACTAGTGTAGAATTTATAGTTTTTGACATCATCATCATCATCATCATCACTGAACTCTAATCATCATCATTAACGTTACATCAAGCATCATTTAGTCGTCATCATGAATACAAACATCGTTCTCACTCATCCATCATGGCTTTTCAATGGCATCATCACAGTTATTGACCTTAAAGCACCAATATTCTTCTTTTTTTATCATCATCACCCTCCTTGTCATTTATATATATTTTTTATGATTCATGTTAAAGGCTTTTTGTAAATAAGACCCCAAACTTCAGCTGATGCAAACATGTTACACAGAGTGTGCATACGACAACAAAGAGAAACCTATACATTATATATACATACATAACTTAAGCATACGCTGTTTAACATTTACAGGTAGTATTAAACCATTTCACAAATTAAATTAAATACAAAATGATAGCGTAATAGGTTATATTCATATACTTTTAAAGAGGAACACAAAAAGCAAGCAAAAGATCTTCGCAGATTACAAACCAAAGGTGAACAGGATCACGACAATACATGGACCTTCACTGACATGGGCCATAGACGAGAAAGAAAGGGTGGAGAGAAAAAAAAAAAAAAGCTTAATCGGACTGGTACCCAATAATAAAACCGACCCGCTGGACTGGAAACGTCTCTTCAGTCCCGACAGGCGCCCTCACTACTCAACAAAACTAAAGAGTATGCACATTTAAAAAAAAAATTCTCTGCTCCACGTTAATCATTGAAATCAGCCCAGCTGATCGAGACGGTTCTGCTCAGGAACCAGAACATCTGAGGTTCTGCCGAGCGGCCGTGAGGGGGGGCGGGGAGGAACTCAGCACCGGGGGGGGGGGGGGGGGGGTGACGAGGTGGAGGTGAGGTTTACCGCACCGATCGATCTCTAACGTCGAGTTTATACTTCAACGAACGGCACAACGTCGTCGACGAAAAAGTTTATTGTTGGATTTAATTTACGATATATTCATTATATTTTTGGATGAAGAATGCATCAAGTATTTAAGTATTTCTTTACATCCTGTTTGCCATTTTTTACTGTAAAGAGGAATCAAGAATTCGGCCTAGTGGCAGTTTTAAATGTTCTTGGGCAGCAACTAATTATTATTCTGTTTTATTCGATTAACCTATCAATTAATGAAACGGTTAATCGATTAGTTATTTGGTTCATTAAATTTGGTGTGAAATGTCAATCACTGTTTCCCAAAGATTGAACCTAAAATGTCTTTTTCTGCCACAGAAGTCTATAGAAATTAGAAAATAATCAGAGTTCAGAAGCTGGAACCAGAGAATTTAAACATTTTCTTCTTAAAAAATGACTCAAATCGATTAATCGATTATCAAAATAGTTGAATGTGATTGTCAGCAACAATCGATTAATCTTCGCAGCTTATTTGGTTCTACTTCATTATATACTGTTAATAGTTCCTACATTCTTAGAGCTGCAGCTAAAAACTAATTTGATGGTTGATTTAATCTATTGATTATCGAAACAATTAATCAATTAGTTGTTTGGTTCGTTACACGGTTTTAAAAAAGTCAATTAGTGTTTCTCAGACCTGAAGATTCAGCCTAAAATGTCTTTTTGTCCACAAACCAAAGATCATCAGTTTACTGTTATAGAAGAATAAAGAAACCAGGAAATAATCAGGGAACAGAAGCTGGAACCAGAGAATCTGGACATTTTTGGACATTTTCTTCTTTCTTAATGTGGATGTTTGACGCCAGAATCACGTCGACGGCGTCGCTGCGTCTGCAGAAGTGTAAACTTCCTCCTTCCATCACGCGTCCTCACGTCTTTCCCAAACTTCCTTCGCAGACGATTCTCGTCTTGCAATTTTGTCGTAAAGCACAGTCGATGTGCGCACACACACACCAACACACACACACACACACACACTATAATAACCCACATGCATGAATGTGCACCTGAAACATGGCAGTTGTGCTTTCGCGAGACCTAAAAACATTTTATGGGCATGGGGGGGTGAAAGGGGGGGGGGGGGGGGGGGGGGGGTGTATGACATGGAAGAGAAACACACTGCTGCTCCATGCAAGTCCTCGTATGGGAGTTTTTTTTTTTTTCCCATGGAGCACTGCAGCGACAAGTTCATCAGAATCTGAGTCCGATTCTTCTGCAGCATGTGTGTGTATGTGTGTGTGTACGTGAGATAAAAATGGAGGATCTTTTTGGGGGGGTGGGGAGGTTATAGACGGAGAAGTTTGGCCCCGTCCTCACTTCTTGTTGGCGATGCGTCTCTTCCTGGTGGCCAGCATGTCGTAGAAGGGGTCTCTGCTGATGCTGGCCCTGGAGGAACCAACAAAAAAAATTAATCACCAGAGGAGGGTCCCCGGCATCTTTGATATGGAAATGGAAGACGCGTTCATACAAAACCCTGCCTTAACTACGTCCAAAAAAAAAAAAAAGTTTGTGCAGTGACCTAGTTTGGTTTCCATGGTTTCTGAAGAGGGAACCCCCCCTCCCCCCCAAGTTCCCTCCTCCAGAAGTCAAGCCAAGTACGTAGTAAAACACACAATCACACACTCCGCTCACTGTTCTGCAGGTTTACAGGTGTGAACACATGGAGCTGGAGAGTCTTCTAGCTCCCCTCCCTCACTTCTATCTTTTGTATTTTTTATTTTTTTTAAAGAGCAACGTGAAGGCATCACACCAGCAGAGGGATGGAGTCAGGAAGCCATTCGGGCTCCAGCGAGGAGCCCAGTTTCACGGCTGCTAAATCCTGTTAGCAGCAGCACAAAGCGAGAAGAGGCTCAACCCCCCACTGCGGATTTCTCAGATTCCCTTTACGCCGCCACGTGCTGAAGAATGAGCCCCCCCCCACCTCCTCCTCCTCTTCTTTCATTCCTTTCATTGTCATTTTCCACAACCCAATTTCATAAAACAAAAACTCCGCTGGAGAGAGATTCAGATCCGAGCGAGGCTGCTGTGACTAACAGGAAGTAACGTTTCCCTTTATTTCTGCCTTTTCAAATCATGCAAAAAAACAACAACTAAAAAAGACGTCAAATATGACGATCATTTCTTTTTCTCCAGATTCACTTCCTTGGTTTTTGACCCAGTTGGTCCAGCATCATCTGGGTTTGTGTGACATCTGGAGATAAGCAGATAGAGCCTCGCTGCCGGGATCATCTCCACTTCAGAAGAGAGGGGAAATCACGATTTCCATAAAAAGCCTTTTATCTACTCCCCCACCCACCCCCTTCCTCCCCCGGCTCCTCCTGGACCCCCCGTGGTGAGGCGCCTTAGCCGTAGCGTGGAGTCGGTTTGGAGCTGCCTCTCCTGGACGGGGTTCGCTAGCTTTCCCGGGGTGTTATAAGCAGGGACTAATCCCCCTTCATTTCCCTGGTGAATACTCTCTGAGAGTATGGAGCTGGGGGGGAGCAGCATCAGGGGCGGGTTGCACTACATTACACTATATACAAGAGTCTGTTGAGCTGGAGCAAACTCTCTTTGACGTTGCACCATCTTCCACACGGGCAGGAGCAACATTCAGGTCAACGGGAGCGAGCTGATGGCGGGAAAACAAACGATTTTCATGTTCTCGCCACATTTGCTGCGTTTAAATCCACTATCGGTACGTTTTCTGGAGTCTTGACTTTGGTCACGGATCATATTTCTGCAGCTTTTAACGTTGAAACATCAACCGGACTTGGAAAACCATTGTTGAGCATCGTCTTTGTCAGGAAGGAAACAACAACTACATTTTTATTTTCTCTACTGTCCTAGAATAAAGTGCAATTGCACCTCCACTACGTTAGGGGGCAGCAGAGTGTTCACAGGGAGCATACAGCACAGAGTATGAGTATGAAGTGGAGACACCAAGTGACACCATGAAAACATATTTAACAGGGATGAGAAGACAGGCGGAGAGAGACGGAGATAAAGAGACAAACGAAAGTCTCCCAAAGCTAAGACGAGGAAATATGACGAAGCGTCTGTAGCGCTTGGTTCACCTCTTCCATAGGGGGCGCGACAGAAAATAATTGAGAAGCACTGCCATAGAGCAACCTCATGCATATTTTGTATATTTGGGCCAGAATGCACTGTGGCTTTAGTTCCTGATCATATATATAATAATGAAAGATGACTTTTCAAACTTGTCACATGTCTTGTTCAGCAGCCTTGTTGTATTCATGGTTAATTGTAGAATATAAAAAAAAATAAGAAAATACTTATGCTGCCATCGATTGTTCCAGGAACTCTGGGAAAGTTTCTCCACATCAGTTTTCTCTGATGCTCCAAAGACATCGAAACGTCACTTTACTGAAGACGAACGTGTTTTTACCAGTTTCAATGAAATGCATTTACCTTGGAAATTGTAATTTCGAAGTTCCTGAGTGCAATCGAACGCAACATTAAAAATAATAACTACTCCGTGTTCTGTTTGAATGTCATTTTTCGTGAAGTTTTAATATTCTTTGCAGAGGAATCTCCTCTAGAAACACTTAATATTTAGCATATTCTATTCTATGTTAAAGCTGCATTCTTTGCTTTAATTTCAAATGACTTATTAATAAAGTTTCAAAGACATAATTATTTAGACCACTCAATAAAATTTAATGAATTTAGTTAATTGATGAGTCAGATGAGAAGATCAATGCTACTCTTCCATTAGCCTATCAGCACCTCCAGATTCCTCTTTAATTCCTCGATAACTTGTAGGTTCTTGGTGGATTCTGACTATTTTTTTGATGAGCAGCGACTTCCAGGAAA
Organism: Eupleurogrammus muticus; assembly: GCA_036785175.1. Taxonomy (NCBI): domain Eukaryota; kingdom Metazoa; phylum Chordata; class Actinopteri; order Scombriformes; family Trichiuridae; genus Eupleurogrammus; species Eupleurogrammus muticus. The sequence goes on from JAYKQN010000011.1 coordinate 1,658,027, forward strand.
TGATGCTGTCTCTGCGCGGTTGCCAGGCAACCAGCAGATGAAATAGGAAGCAGAGCTGGCGTCTGATCAATTCCTAATATCGAAGCTCGTCACGATGGATATTTAAATGGTGAAATTAAAGATTAATGTTGACGGAGCACAGAGGAGGTAAATTCAAATTAAAGTATTGTCTATTTTAACCCAGGAAGCAGAATCTCTCCTGTAAATTTACAACAGAACCATCAAGGCCATGGACTGAATTATGGCTGGTTTTAAAACAGATTAAAAGGAAATACTCACTTATATGCACTAATATTAATAATATTGAACAACAACATTGCCCTGTTCCTTCCAGGTGTGTTCCTAGTGAGTCTTACTTGATGGATTTGATCCACTCCTCCTTCTCCTCCGGCGTGGGGGCTGATATCCTGTAAACCACGTGGTTTCCCTCCACGACGCGTCCGTCCGCCTCCGTCTTGCAGGCTTTGATGACTTGACCCTTGTGGTTCGGGTTGTAGAGTTCAAAACAGTTCTGGGGGGGGGGGGGGGGGGGATAACGAAGAGTTAACAGGGTTCACAGGCCTACCGCCAAATTTGTTCATTTATATCGGTATTAAATATTTTTTCACTGAACTACAGCGAAAAAAAAAAGTAGGAAAAACTCATTTTCTTTATTTTATGTGAACATTAGTTCATAGTGAAACGTCATTTGCAGACGGTCCCTAACATGTAAAATCATTAAGGTAAGTTGACGGTAAAATTATAGTATATCAGAGTATAATGATGTCGCTGTGTTCTTCGCTCTTTTAATTACCGTATTTTCACGAGTATAAGGTGCACATTAAAGTCTTATATTTTCTTCAAAATGTTGTTGCTCCCTATGTATGTATGTAGGGGAAGTGTGGGCATGGATTGTAGATAAAATAACGGGGATGTGCGTTATGCAGAACATTAGGTTTCACTGCTTATTGAGCAAAAAAAAAATCTAACAGCTAATAAAACTCCTTGAAACAAGGTGATTACAACCTGCTCTTTAACAACTGGAAATCACATGTGAATATTATTCAACACATGGGGAAAAAAATAATATAGAATCAGGAATCAAGAACTGAAATATTTTAAATAGTGGAATGAATGGATTCAATTTCTAGATAAAACTTAAACAATATTGAAATTTTGGGTTTTTTTCTTTATAATTTTTATAGTTCTGATCGTAAATTACCAAATATTTCTTATTTATTATTATTAGAGGCTTTTCTTTAATGTCACTGGAGCACATGGACTGTCAATGGTCACATCATCTTTAATAAATTGGCCTTTTTCAGGTTATGCTATTAGACTATTATTTACTAATTTGTTATTTATCACAATAAAAACCTGCACCTGGTGCTGCTATTTGGTCATTTACGGTATTTTATTTCCTTTGATTTGTTTGCCCTACAATGACCTCCTTTATTTGCCACTATAAAAAGTAAAGCTAGAACCCTCTAAATACGGATGAAGCACGAGGATGTGGTGGTCACCAGGGCAGGTCATGTGACCTGGGGTGAGTCTCTAACCAGGAAGCACTCACAGGTTTCCTGGGCTCCTCCACCTCCCTGATGCTCAGGTTCTCCAGAGGAATGATCCCACGAGGCTCCTTGTCCTGAAGGAGAGAGAAGCAGAAACATGAGCAGAACAGAAGAAGAACAACGCAGGAGCTAGTGGATAGATCACGCTAAGCAGCAAAATCACCAGTTTATGATGCATAGGTGTGACATCACAACTTCACATAAGTCCTAGCAGCTCGTTTAAAGGCTAGTTTTTTTTAACTAAGGATTTTCACACTTTAATACAACAGAAACCACCTCCAGCTAAAATACCTCTTTATATACACACATATATACACTTCAAGTACATAAACTCAGAATACTCATGTACCTTACTGTAATACTTTAACGACATCAATTCATAGTACTTATGTACTTTACAGTAACTCATAATACTTGTGTATTT
>JAYKQN010000011.1:1662500-1817500 GCA_036785175.1 Eupleurogrammus muticus
CTCAATAATAAATCAACCTAAGAGGTGCAAATTAAAACCGTTAAAAAGTGTGTGTGTGTGTGTGTGTGTGTGTGTGTGTGTGTGTAGGTAAATAGTAGGTGGCGAGATGCTGCAGGAAACATCTCTAACGTAGTGTGAACTGTGCAGCGTTGTCCTAATCAGAAACACCAGCGAACACAACGGGAACGTTCAGGAAAAAACGGGGAAAAACACAAAGTTGTAAATCTCTTGCCTCACTGGGAAAACACACACACACACACACACACACACACACACACACACACTTCCATTAGCATGTTCACGTGCCTTTTGCCGTGGTTAAATGATGCTAAATCGCCACCTCCCACACTGACTGTTCGATTATGTAAAAACAACATTTATAATAATAATCCCGCTAAGAAATTGAGCAAACTGGCTGCAACAAACATCTGGAGTTTAGGCGTCTCCATTTCATGCAACTGAAACTGTTATTTTCTATTTGTTATTATTATTATTATTATTATTATTAATATTATATCTCCAGGGGAGGTTCATCAGTGGGTAAGGGTCTCCACCAGAGTTACTTTCATTAAAACAGCTTTTTTTCATCAAAATAATTAAATGTTTGTGCAAATAGTCCAATATTAGGTAGAATTATCTTATTCCACTGGCAGATAATTTAGCTTATTTCAAGTTTTTGTCTTGATTTTTGTAAGAAAATGTTGATCTAAAACAAGATATTTTCACCTGTTAGGTTTTCAGGTTTTTGCAGCGTATGTTAACTCAGCTCAAAAACGACTTTATTCATCAGATTTATGAAGCTATTTATGAAGCTATATGCTCTCATATAATGTCCGTCACACTAATCGTTTATTTATTTATTTGTGAACTTGTCAGTGCAACACTGCAGTTCTTTGAAATGCATTATATATAGATATGTGTCTGTAATCTGTGCAGAATACTATAAATATGTTCAAAACCATACACAAGTAGATGTAAAGTATACATATAATGAGGGAGTAAATCAATATTACCAGAAAAGGGCTTTTTTAACCTCATTTGAGCAGTGATGCTGTCAGTACATGTAGGAATTATAATATAATGCAATGCAACGTAATGTAATGTAATATAATATAAGTGGAAAGGTGCTGGTGCAGGTTAATCTTTTTTGTAATTTTTGAAGTTAAAAATGTTTTTTATGAACATGCACAGTTTTAATTGCTAAGATTAATCCGAAAATAGTGGGGACCCCCCAGGGGGTGCGAGGCTCTGTTAAGGGGGGAGCGTTAGACCTCGGGAACATGTTGTTTTATGGTCCTAGAATAAAGTGCAATAGAACCTCCCCTACATTAGGGGGCAGCAGAGTGTGAGCAGGGAGCATACAGCACAGAGTATGAGTATGAAGTGTAGACACCAAGTGACACCATGAAAACATATTTAACAGGGATGAGAAGACAGGCGGAGAGAGACGGAGATAAAGAGACAAACGAAAGTCTCCCAAAGCTAAGACGAGGAAATATGACGAAGCGTCTGTAGCGCTTGGTTCACTTCTTCCATAGGGGGCGCGACAGAAAATAATATTTTACAGTATTATATGGTTTGACAAATGTTTAACTAAAGATTTTTTTATTTTTTAATTCCAGATGCTTTATAAATCTTTTCTGTTAGTTAATAAAGCTATTCTTTGCTGTAAGTTGGTCCATATTTCTTTCTTTTTTATTCTCTTATACGTTAATAAGGACACAGTGTTATGCAGAGGTACTTAGAACAATTTTATAGATAAATGATTCTATTTATAGTCACATGGGGGGGGGCGCGACAAAACAGCGTTTTAAATGCTACACCGCCCCCTGGTGGAAGGTGCCAGTAAAACAAACGTGGAAAAACTGATTATCTACGGTTTAACGACTATTTCCTAATATTGAGTTGAGTGAAGTTTCACAGCATCTGAACGTGGGTGAAAACGTCCTGACAACTGCAGGCGGACTGACCCAGCTTGAGCAGCCAGCCCTCTCTGTCCGGGTTGAAGAACGTGTGCGTCAGGTCGTTGCCGTCGTCCTCGGGGATCTTGAAGGGTTCGCTCTTGATGCTGTCGTACAGGTTCTGGGCGGAGAGAGACAAAGGAGAACATTTTCACCCTCAGACGAGTTTTATTTTTTTTGTATTTGAGCTGTTCATGTGTTTATTTAACTCATTCAAAATCCATTATATGACTTCTATGATTTTTATGGATGAATAATTGAACTCTCATTAATCAGATAATTTGTCATATTTTATTTATTTTCCTGATTTAGGTTAGTTTGGTCTTTTTAAGTTTTAAATAAAGTTTGTTTAATCTGCAGTAAAACCCAATGCTCCTGTTCCAGCATCAATATATACCATCAATATCCACATCATCAATACAATAATAAAATAGTTTAATATAATATCAGTAGTAGCTGCAACTAACCACTATTTAGAGATTTATTTAGATTGGAGCTGTTTGTGGGATTATTTAATTGGCTCCTTTAAAATCTCATTTTTTAACATCTAACAGAAAATATTCTTCATGTTCTTAATGATCCTCAGTGATTTATAGCGTTTTATGGAACAATAATTGACCTTTGACCTCTGATCTTATTAATTAATTGAACTTTGCATTGCAGATAATTTAGTTTATATCATTTTTTTTTTCCTTTTTGGGTCAATTTGATCTTGTTTAAAGTCTTAAATAAAGTGTTTTTATCACTATTAAAACACACTGTTATATTATTTTTCAATATTCTAACTGTTTATTTTCTGTGTAACATCAGCATAAATAGATTCTGACTCTTCTGTAGTCTCCTCACATGTTGTAGATTTATTCTGATTCCAGGTTTAGGTCCAAAAACGATCATTTATAGCAGGAAAATGAAAAAAATCCTCAAGAGGTTAAATGGTTTGCCACAGCAGCATTAATTAATCCCAGTGTTTTAGATCACCTTTGTGGTTGTTATTGTCATTTTGAGCAGGAAAACGTGTATTTCCGGGCCCTGATTGGTTCGTCAGAGCTAACGAACCAATCAGGGCCAGAGCTCCTACCCTGAGTAGCTCCTCGGGGAGGTCCCCCCCCTCGTTGATGCCCCTGTTCATGGAGATGAAGCGCTCCACGGGGGGCTTGTCCCTGACGTTGGGGTTGTGCAGGCTGGTGTTCAGCATGATGATGGCGAAGGAGAGCACGTAGCAGGTGTCTGGAGGAGGCGATCACACGCCAGCGTGTTAGCGTGAAACTGTCATTTATCCGCCATTATCGGTCAAATACAGGTTGAAAAAAAAAATTCACTTTTCCCACATTTTTGCGGCCAATTCAAATCAAAGAAATGCCTATTGGAAGTGTTCAAACCTCCACTAGTAAATTAAAATATAATAAAAACAGATATATTAAAAGATCTCAACAGGAGAAAATATCATGTGTTGGTACAATTAGTCCAATATTAAGTAGAATTATCTTATTTCACTGGCAGATATTTAAGCTCATTTCAAGTTTTTTTTCTTCATTTTCATCAGTTTAATCAACAAGACCAACGTGAGCCGAATTCTTGAAATAAGCTGAAATAACTGGTAGAAGAATTTGACGATTTTACTCATTATTGGACCAATTGTACCAAAAACAAGATGTTTTCACCTGTTAAGATTTTAGTTATCCACAATATACCACAAGTTTTTTTCCCTAAATTTGGGTCGATTTGATCTTTGGTCTAAATTTGAGAAAACTAGACAAACATTTTCTCAGATATTTTTATGAAAAAATTTTGATTTAATGCATGTAACCGTGGTAAAAAGACAACAACATTGTCTATATGCTAATATAATATAATAATGTCTATATTCTAGTATAAATTATCCAAGTTGAGGAGAAGCTTTAAAAGCTTTAAGTGTTAGTGACTATTAGTGGATGTTGTTACCATGGCAACTTTAGTAGCCTCTAAATCAGTGTGTTAACCATCGCTGTGCAGAAACAAAATATTTTCACCTGTATTTCAAGTGTTTTTCCCTGATTTGGTCTTGTTTTAACAAGAAAAAAAAACTAAAAACTTGAAATAAGCTCAATGATCTGCTAGCAGCGCTCTCATTGGCAGAGTGTGTGCAGGGAGCAGACAGCACAGAGTATGAGTATGAAGTGTAGACACCAAGTGACACCATGAAAACATATTTAACAGGGATGAGAAGACAGGCGGAGAGAGACGGAGATAAAGAGACAAACGAAAGTCTCCCAAAGCTAAGACGAGGAAATATGACGAAGCGTCTGTAGCGCTTGGTTCACTGTGAAAGACCGGTGTGTTACTGAGTCTGAAATGTTGGAGACAAAGACATTAAAGACATTACACCACAATCACTGATAAGACCATTTATGTAGTTTTATTTTTCAGTATCATATGGTTTGACAAATGTTTAATTAAAGATTTTTTTATTTTTTTATTCCAGATGCACTTTAAATCTTTTCTGTTAGTTAATAAAGCTATTCTTTGTTGTAAGTTGGTCCATATTTCTTTCTTTCTTATTCTCTTATACGTTAATAAGGACACAGTGTTATGCAGAGGTACCTATAACAATTTTATAGATAAATGATTCTGTTTATAGTCACACGGGGGCGCGACAGAAAATAATTGAGAAGCACTGGACTAATTGTACCAAAAGGAAGATATTTTCACCAGTTAAAACTTAAAATGAGAATTCTGGTCAAAAACACGTCACTTCAAAAGAAGAAGGAGGTTTCTACGCGGGCGACAGCTCTGGTGATTTGTGACTGACTGGACTCAGTCCATCAGGAGATTTCCTCTGGTCTCGTAAAAAGAAGAGAATTTAATCAACAAAGAGCTAAACTCTGGGACACGATCGCACGGCGCTGCCGCTTTGCATCTCACACACACACACACACACACGTGCACAGATGATCCATTGATCTCGTCAGCCCACATCATAACTCCTGCTAACCAGCACCTCATGCACCCCCCCCCCCCCACACACACACACACACACAGCTGTAATTTACGAGCCTGTGTGTGTCCTGAGAGACGACTAATAACTACTGTGACTGTGAGTGTGTCACAGCATCAATATTCATGACCCTGGGGGGTCTGGGCTGTTTAATGCAACAGCAGGTGACGCTGAGCCATGAGCGGAGCCGACCTGTTGACCCCTGATGGATTTCATTATGTGTGTGTGTGTGTGTGTGATTACGCTGGTGTTAACCTCGGCGGAAACATCGAAGGAGAATCGGACATCGGTCCAGTATCGGGATAAAGCAGGTTTGTATTTGTTAAGATTTATATGGGTCCAGCTGTCTGATAATAGAAGACAGAGGAGGTCTGGCTGAGTGTGTGTGTGTGTGTGAGAGTGTGTGTGTGGTACCTGTGGACTGGAAGACGCCAGGATTGCACTGGCAGTACCTGGAGGCAAACGCCTCCATCATGCGATCGATCTTCTGGGCTTCGCCGGGAAGTCTGAAGCTCCACAGAAACTGCCTGAAACAGCAGAAAAAAGGCAGAGAGAGAATGTGATGACACGACAGGATGTACAATTGTTGAAAAACGGGTGGTAAAGTCCCCTTCGAGGAGCCAAAACTTAATCTTAAGTGCCCTCTAGGAGTTAAATGTGTGGTACAGTGTCCTCTAAGAGACAAAAAGTAGGCTATAGTGCCCTTATAGGAGACAAAACCTGCATAAAAGAGTCAAAACTTGAGTCAAAACTTGTTCCTAAGTTTGCTATAGTGCCCTCTAGGAGACAAAAAACATGTTAAAGTGACGTCTTGGTGTCAAAATGTGTGGTGAAGAGCGCTTTTAAAGCCAAAACTTAATCTTAAGTGCCCTCTAGCAGTTAAATGTGTGGTACAGTGTCCTCTAAGAGACAAAAAGTATGCTATAGTGCCCTTATAGGAGACAAAACTTGCATTAAAGCACCCTCTAGTAGCCAAAATATGTGATAAACTGCCCTCTAGGAGTCAAAACTCAGCTTAAATTCCTTCTAGGAGACAAAATGCATGCTAAAGTGTCCTCTTCAGTGGTAAAGATGTGCTTTATCTGCCCTTTTTTCCCCCTTTTTGCTGCTGTCCTTCAGAAAGTCTGAGCACTCGACTGATGCAAACAGAAAAATGTGTGCATGGAGAGAAACATAGAACACATAGCATAACACACAATTTTAATGCAACACCCAAGGTGGACTTCAAATTAACGGGTGTGCCACTCCGACTGGACGCACCTTAAGGCTTGTACGAGGTTGAGGTCAGCGAACTCGTGCAGCTCCACGAACGCCTGGAGGACCTTGATGTTGAAGTCGTCCCTGGAGGAGAAGAAGCAGAAACACATGTTTAATGTGTAAAACTGAAAAAACGGTGGGTAATCCGATGGCACAGCCAGTTTCAGACAGAAAATCCTATTGTTTAAACCAGTGTTTTCCCCATTGATTCCCTTTTCGATAAGAAACACATGTCCACAGACTTCTCTTATTCGCAGGCTGCCGCTGCTATGAATCCAGACGACCAATTTCCTGGGGTTTTATGCCGAGGCGGAGTGGGGGGGGGTCCTGAAGGTAAAAAACCAGCAGAAACTCACCGTTCCCCTAAATAGTCGCCGATCACGGTTTTGTTGAGCCCTTCTCCCTTGTAGAGGAACTGTGCGATGTCCTCCGGGGTGTTCTGGAGAAGATCGTTCTCCAGGAGGAACTGGATCCCCTGTTGTGGAAAAAAAAATAAAGAAAAAGTGAGCGTTCTTATCTCTGTCTTTAATAACCTGCACAGATGCTCTGTTCAGCATTAGAGGAGCTTCAAATTCGACAGTATTTTCACGACCATAAGGCACCGTAACATGGTAAAACACACGGATAAAACAAGCACACAAGTGTGTTTATTTAAAAATAGAGCGGGGTAATGTCATCAATCAAACCCTCAAAGTCCTCATCCTCTGTTTCTGATTCCAACAGCAGCTAAATCTCCATCAAACATGCCAGCTTCACTTTCTTCACCATCAGAGTCACTTTCCTCTAAATGATGCGTTATAATCCGCTGGAAGTTGCTGTGCTACCGTAGTCCTGGTCTGGATGGAGAAATGGCACGGAAACGAAATCACCAAGACGGAAATGTTCAATTTTTATTTCATCTGCTGCTTTACTGCTTTTAGTCAAATGGTGACCATCGGAACGCTTCTCCCACTAGTTCTTTGCTCTGTGATCCACTGATCCAGTCTTTATTCTGTGATCCTCTAATCCAGTCTTTGCTCTGTGATCCACTGATCCAGTCTCTGCTCTGTGATCCACTGATCTAGTCTTTCTTCTGTGATCCACTGATCCAGTCTTTGCTCTGTGATCCACTGATCCAGTCTCTGCTCTGTGATCCACTGATCCAGTCTCTGCTCTGTGATCCACTGATCCGGTCTCTGCTCTGTGATCCACTGATCCGGTCTTTGCTCTGTGATGCACTGATCCGGTCTCTGCTCTGTGATCCACTGATCCGATCTCTGCTCTGTGATCCACTGATTCGGTCTCTGCTCTGTGATCCACTGATCCGGTCTTTGCTCTGTGATCCACTGATCCAGTCTCTGCTCTGTGATCCACTGATCCAGTCTTTGCTCTGTGATCCACTGATCCAGTTTCTGCTCTGTGATCCACTGATCCAGTCTTTGCTCTGTGATCCATTGTTCCAGTCTTTGCTCTGTGATTCACTGATCCAGTCTTTGCTCTGTGATCCACTGATCCAGTCTCTGCTCTGTGATCCACTGATCCAGTCTTTGCTCTGTGATCCACTGATTCAGTCTTTGCTCTGTGATCCACTGATCCAGTCTTTGCTCTGTGATCCACTGATCCAGTCTCTGCTCTGTGATCCACTGATCCAGTCTCTGCTCTGTGATCCACTGATCCAGTCTCTGCTCTGTGATCCACTGATCCAGTCTTTCCTCCAACTCGTACCACCTGTCTTATGTCTTAAACTCAGCTGTGTAGCTGATTTCCTTCAGTTTAAACTGTGCTTTATCAGCGTGTCTCTTTACCATTTTCAGGTTGTTAAAACAACGATGTTCTGCATAACGCACATCCCCGTTATTTTATCTACAATCCATGCCCACACTTCCCCTACATACAGACATAGGGCGCACCAACATTTTGAAGAAAATAGAAGACTTTAATGTGCGCTTATAGTCATGAAAATACGGTAATAATAATGTGAGTTTGACAGATGTGTTTTGACCTTTTTAGGATCCATGTTGAACTTCTTCCTCCCCATGGCGATCTGTTTGTTTCTTTGCGTGGTCTTGCTGCATCAAAAAGAAAAGAAAAGAAAAGAAATAAGAGGAAAACAGCAGTTGAGTGATGACCGTTGAAGGCGTGGCGTCGTCCCCGAGCTGCTGTTTGTTCAGTTGTGGGTTCATCGCCTGTGACTGAGTTTACGGTGGGTTTACAACCAGAACAAAATAAAACAAAAATGAAATGTGATATGAGTTTTGCAGAACCAGACTAAAGTGTCCCCTTGGGGAGTTTTTTTTTTTTTACCATCTTGAAGCTATTTGGGAGAATAATTCCTCTTTCAGTGTTATTCCTTTTTTTTAGAAAACACATCCCCTGCAGGGAAATCTCCACCTATGTGTACACACACACACACACACACACACACACACACACACACACACACACACACACTCCCTACGCTTCTCATGTGCCAAAAATAGCATGCACCTGACACACAAACACACACACACACACACACACACACACACACCACAACCTCGCTCCACCTTATCACCCAATCAAATGAAAGCTTCTGAATGTAGAGTGTGTTTAGACAGTGTTAACTCCTCGCTTCACTCCTCATAGTACAATGGGGAATTAACACACACACACACGCGCACACACACACACACACACACACACACACACACACACACACACACACACACACACACACACACACATTGCTGAATGTCAAACAACAGGTAAAAGTACCTTGTTTTTTGCAGCATTTAGTCGATTATTGAGTAGAATTATCTTAATCCACTGGTAGATAATTCAGCTTATTTCATTTTTTTCTTGATTTTAGTCATTTTAATCTTTTTTTTTTAAGAAAACAAGACCAAATTGACCCAAATCAGGAAAAAAAATATTGAAATAAGCTAATTTATCTGCTAGTAGAATGAGATGATTCTACTCATTATTAGACTGACTGTGACCTTTTGCAGCACACACACACACACACACACACACACACACACACACACACACACACACACACTGCTGATAATTGATAATTGACAGTAACTTAATTATATCATATTATTGATAAAGGGAAATATGTGTTGCTTCCAGGTATCATTTTCTAGTTTGATCAGATCTATAGTTTTTTAGTAGTGATTGACAGTGACTTTCTCTTTTCCAGTTATCAAATATGACAAAGTGTTGGTCTTCCTGTTGTTTCAATCACCAGACTGGTGATTTTTGACGGACACACACAGTGAACCAGCCGCTCACCTCTCGCCTACGCAGGTCAGCTGCTCGATTTCCGTCATCACCTCGGCGATCTCGAACTTCAGCCGCTGCGGAGCAGGAAACACACGACGTTTCACGTTCACGACATCCTGACACCAACAACATCCAGGTCTGAGGGGAAAAAACTCACTTCAATATCATCCAGGAGCTCCTTTTTCCTGCGGCGGATGTTGGACAGCTCATCTCTCTCCTCCAGGGACAGGTCCTCGGGTACTGGGGGGGCAGAAAGAGGAGGAAAATTAAAAGAGTGTGTGAAGAGAGAGAGAAAGAGAGAGAGAGAGAGGGAGAGGAAGGTGGCGAGGAGGATTAAATTAATTCACCTGGTCCAGACGGAGTCGCTGGGATTAAGCGAGTCCAGCGTACCTGTTGGACGGGTGTGTAACTCCTGACCCAGATAACTCTCCTCATCACGCTTTCAAATTAAAAAAAAAAACGCACAAACATCCCCGTTGGGACTCGTCTCCATAAATAACATCCTGTTAAATTTGCCACAGCTGTGCACATCTGGCTGAAGGGGCCTGCCCCCAACGCACATATTGGCTTCGTGATCGTCGAGTCTTTATTTAATTAACAGCGACACACACACACACACACACACACACGCAGGTGAGTTCACGCCACCACGTCATTGTACTTTATTTAAGGTTGCCACGTCAACCTCGACCCCCCCCTCCCCCCTCCTCTCCTGCACATCAGGAAAAAAAAAAAAAAAAGCACCAATCCATTAAAGAGCGAGCTGACAGGAAGTAGGTCATTTTCACATGGAGCCGCACCAGATTGTGCTGCTCACACACACACACACACACACACACACACACACTTCTATCTCCCCCCTGCCCCCCCCCGGCTCTTGAAGTGGGGGGTGTGAGCAGATTCAAATCCCCCGACTGAATCACGCCGTTAAGCAGCTTTGCGATTCAGACGCTTTTTTTTTTCTCCCCCTCATCGACTGTAAATAATGAAAAGGGAGAAGTTATTTCTCTCTCCTTTATCTCTCCATCTCTCTCTCTCTCTTTTTTTCGCCCTTCACATCCTCCCTTTTCTCCACCGTGGACCATTAGTTTATTTTACGTTCCGAGGACACACACACACACGCACACACACACACACACACACACCTCCCAACTTCTGCAAGACAAAACTAAAGAAGAGAAAATGATGGAGAGACAAAGTCAAAGAGAGGAAGTGGATAAATGAAGTAAAAGAACATTTAACCACTTAAACCCCAGGCTTATTGTTCTGTTTCTCTGCTATAAATGATGATAAATGTGGAATATCTCTGCGACCACAAAGGTTATTGGACTTAAACCTGGAATCAGAATAAATCTACAACATGTGAGGAGACTACAGAAGAGAAAATTTTATTTTCCTACAGATTTACTTAACAAAAAACAACACAACCAAAATGACCCAAAGCAGGTAAAACACATGTGAATAAAACCTGTGAGTAAACTAAATTATCTGCAATGCAAAGCTCAATAATATCTAAGATGAGAAGAGTTCAAAGGTCAATAATTGTTCCATAAAATGCTATAAATCACTGAGGATCATTAAGAACATGAAGAATATTTTCTGTAAAATGTTTAGAAAAGGAGATTATAAAGGAGCCAATTAAATAATCCCACAAACAGCTCCAATCTAAAGTAAATATCTAAATAGTGGTTAGTTGCAGCTACTACTGATATTATATTAAACTATTTTATTATTGTACAGGTACTACTCGGAAAATTAGAATATTGTGTAAAAGTTGTTTTATTCATGCAATTCAACATAAAAGGTGAAACCAATACATTTTATAGACTCATTACAAGCAAAGTGAGATATTTCAAGCTTTTATTTGTTTTGATTTTGCTCATTAGGACTTGCAGCTTCAGAAAACCTCAAATTCAAAAACTCAGAAAATTAGAATACTAAAGCTTCAGTATTGAAGGCTCAAAGTGTCACACACTAATCAGGTAAGTAATCCAAAACACCTGCAAAAGGGTCCCGAGCCTTTAAAAAGCCTGTGTCTTTGGTTTAGAAGAATTCACAATCATGGGGAAGACTGCAGATCTGACAGTTGTGCAGAAAACCATCATTGACTCCCTGCACAAGGTGGGTAAGACACAAAAAGTGATCGCAAAAGAAGCTGGATGTTCTCAGAGTGCTGTGTCAAAGCACATTAATGGACAGTTAAGTGGAAGGCAGAAGTGTGGAAGAAAACGGTGTACAAGCTGGAGGGATGACCGCAGCCAGGAGAAGATGGTCAGGAAAGGGCCATTCAAAAGTGTGGGGGAACTTCATAAGGAGTGGACTCAAGCTGGAGTTGCTGCTTCAAGAGAAACGACACGCAGGAGGATGCTGGACATGGGCTTCAAATGTCGTATTCCTGTTGTCAAGCCGCTCCTCACGAGCAAGCAACGCCAGAGGCGCCTTAGCTGGGCTAGAGAAAAGAAAGACTGGACTGTTGCCCAGTGGTCCAAAGTCCTCTTTTCTGATGAGAGCAAGTTTTGCATCTCATTTGGCAACAAAGGTCCCAGAGTCTGGAGGAAGACCGGAGAGGCGCAAAATGGAAGAGGCATGAAGTCCAGTGTTAAGTTTCCCCAGGCTGTGATGACTTGGGGATCCATGTCAGCTGCTGGTGTTGGTCCTCTGTGCTTTATCAAGTCCAGCATAAACGCAGCTGTCTACCAGGACATTTTAGAGCACTTCATGCTTGCTTCAGCGGACCAGCTTTATGGGGATGCAGATTTCATCTTCCAGCAGGACTTGGCACCTGCCCACACTGCCAAAAGTACAAAATCCTGGTTCAACAACCATGGGATTACTGTGCTTGATTGGCCCGCAAACTCACCTGACCTGAACCCCATAGAAAATCTGTGGGGCATTGCCAAGAGAAAGCTGAACGGGAAGAGACCAAACAATAAAGAAGAGCTCAAGGCCGCGATTGAAGCATGTTGGTCTTCCATAACACCGGAGATGTGCCACAACCTGGTAGCATCCATGCCGCGCAGGATTAAGGCAGTCATTCGTTCAAAAGGGGCCCCAACCAAGTACTAAGTACAGATGCAACATTTTATTTTCAGAGGCCTGACATTTTTGTATTTAAAATCCCTTTTTTAAATTGATTTCAAGCAATATTCTAATTTTCTGAGTTTTTGAATTTCAGGTTTCTGAAGCTGTAAGTTCTAATGAGCAAAATCAAAACAAATAAAAGCTTGAAATATCTGACTTTGCATTTAATAATACTATAAAATGTATTAGTTTCACCTTTTATGTTAAATTGCCCGAATAAAACAACTTTTACACGATATTCTAATTTTCCGAGTAGTACCTGTATTGATGATGTGGATATTGATGATATATATTGATGCTGTAACACTATATACTGTGTATATGGCTGTAACGACAAATAAAAAACCCTGAAAAAACCTTGAACCTTGAACCTTGATTGTGTTTTACTGCAGATAAAATACTTTATTTAGTGTTTAGCTCAGGTTCAACATGTGATTTATGGATAAATCTGAGTGAAGCTTCACTAACGGAGACGTTACAGCGTTTTTTCCCCAGACGTTACGTCGCTAATGATCCTCCTCGTTCGTACGTGTTGCAGCTGCGAATTTCTCATGTGATTTATAAATAAATCTCGATGCTGCTGCCGTATCAGGGTTTTTTTTATTTTATTTTAACAGGTTAAACAAAGACATGAGACACTTTGATAATAGAAGGGAAACTTTAAAGTTGCAAAGTGTGTTAGAGTGAATGTGAATGTGGTAAAACTGCGTGCAGCCACGCCGTGAGAACTTTCTATTCTGAGATGTGAACCAACGCTGCTGATGACAGGAAAACAGCTGCTCATTTAACTCTACACTGGACTTAAACTGAACATCGCTGCAGTTGTTCATGTGCAGACGAGTCGAGTTAAACGATTTTAATGATCTGTAGTAGAAGGACAGAGATGACGGGGAGTAAAATATCTTTTTACACCCACTGATATGGAACATGTGGATATTGATGATATATATTGATGCTGTAACAGGAACATTGGGTTTTACTGCAGATAAGACATGAAATACTTTAACAATAGAATAACTTATATTACCCTAAGATAGAAAACAAAGGCAAACAACCACTTATTTATAGCAAATAACAGAACTCCAACAATCTGACTCCAACAGTAGCATTTTACACTGTTTGAAGTAAAAGTTTAGTAATTTTTTTGTTTGTTGAGCCAAATATGAGAAATTTGTGTTTTTGTTATTCCATTAAGAAAAGAAAATCACTTCAATGTAGAAAAAACATTTATTGAATAAAAAAAATACTTAAGATTTTAAATAAATGCATTTGAACCTATATTATTGGGATTAAACATGTTTTCTTTGTTTGGATTAACTTTTTTTTTTTTTTGATTGAACAAAGACAAAATCAGTCAGAACAAACACTTTCACAGAAACTGTTTTGTCAACTATGAAAAAGTTTCAAAAAAAATGTTTAAAAATTACTCGCACAAATTCTTATTTTTTAGGAACCATAATTTTTGCTGTAATCCCTGATCTATAATCTATAATCCATAATATATAATCTATCATCTATAATCTAGAATCCATTATCTAGAATCCATAATCTATAATCCATAATCTATAATTGATCACCTATAATCAATAATTCATAATCCATAATATATCATCTATAATCTAGAATCCATAATCTATAATCCATAATCTATAATTGATCACCTATAATCCATAATCTATAATCTATCATCTATAATATATAATCCATAATCTATGATCTATAATATATAATCCATAATCTATCATCTATAATATATAATCCATAATCCATAATCTATAATCTATCATCTATAATCCATAATCTAGAATCTATAATTTATCATCTATAATATATAATCCATAATCCATAATCTATAATCTATCATCTATAATCCATAATCTAGAATCGATAATCTACATTCTATCATCTATAATCTATAATCCATAATCTATAATCTATAATCCATAATCTATAATTGATCACCTATAATCTATAATCCATAATATATCATCTATAATCTATAATCCATAATTTAGAATCCATAATCTATAATCTATAATCCATAATCTATAATTGATCACCTATAATCTATAATCCATAATCTATCATCTATAATATATAATCCATAATCTATCATCTATAATATATAATCCATAATCTATCATCTATAATATATAATCCATAATCCATAATCTATAATCTATCATCTATAATCCATAATCTAGAATCTATAATTTATCATCTATAATATATAATCCATAATCCATAATCCATAATCTATAATCCATAATCTAGAATCGATAATCTACATTCTATCATCTATAATCTATAATACATAATCTATAATATATAATCTATAATCCATAATCTATAATATATAATACATAATCTATCATCTATAATATATAATCCATAATCTATCATCTATAATCTATAATATATAATCTATCATCTATAATCTATAATCCATGCAGCAGCAGTTATTGATAATGAAGCTTCTTCTCTCCAAGGGTCAGTGAAGTCAAAGAGGATAAAAGATGTGGCGTCTCTGCCAGGATGAGATCACTGAGGAAAGACAAAAAGACAAAGACTAAGATCCCCCCCAAACCCCCCACCCCCAAACCCCCTGATGCCAAATAGCAGAGAAAGAGAAAGGGGGGGGGGGGGTGCCAACGCGAATCAGAGCAGACACCTTCACGCTCGCTGACTCCTTTGCCCTCGTTCCCTGGCTCGGCATAAGTAGCCTCATGGAGCCCCCCCCAACCCCCTGACCCCCCGGTGGCGATTTAATGCACAAAAAAAAAAAACTCGTCCCGTCCCTCCTTCTGTGGATGAAGGAGCTCGTCTGGACCAGAGAATGGGACAAACTGTCTGAGGAGGACTGAATCTGTGCCCCCCCCATATCCCATCCCAGCCCCTCCCACCCCCCCTGGCTGTATGTGTGTGTGTGTGTGTGTGTGTGTGTGTGTGTGTTTGTAGCTGAGTAATGTGATATCATCATCATGGAGGCAGCTACTACTGTACAGCTGAGGCTGGACGTGTTATGCATTATACATGGAAGTGTGTGTGTGTGTGTGTGTGTGTGTGTGTGAGTGTGTGTGTGTGTGTGTGTGTGTGTGTGAGTGTGTGTGTGTCCACAGGGAGCAGCCCTCCTGAAAGAATAATCCATATTAGGTTATACACTAACACGCCGTGTTTAACCCCCATAGACACTCAGGCCTGTATGGGGGGGAATACTCCCAACATGCTTAGCGGTTTCCCACCCAAAAGGGAAGAAGGTGAGGTAAACGTGTTTAATGATTTGTAGTAGAAGGACAGACAGATATCCTAAATATCTTTTTTAGCTGCTTTTACACTGGGAACAAAAACCCATTAACACGCATGAATTCCTCGCTGGTACAGTTTGTATTTACTGCTGAAGATGCTGCATAAGTATTTATCATTCATTATTAATAATTATCATTAATTATCAGTATGTATCATTATTTATCATCAATAATTAATGATAATTATTGCTGATGATAATCAATATTTATTATTAATTATCAATATTTATTAATATTTATCATTATGTATCATTATTTATCAGTATTTATCATTAGTTATCAATATTCATCAGTATTTATTATTAATTATCAATATTCATCATTATTTATCTATATTTATCAGTATTTATTAAATATGCGTATTTATCAGTATTTATCATTAATTATAATTATCAGTATTTATTATTTATTAGTATATATCAGTACTTATCACTATTTATCATTAATTATCAGTATTTATCAGTATTTATTAATTATTAGTATATATATCAGTATTTATTATTAATTATCAGTATTTATCAGTATTTATTAATTAGTATTTATCAGTATTTATCATTAATTATCATTATTTATCAGTATTTATTCATTATTAGTATATATCAGTATTTATCATTAATTATCATTATTTATCAGTATTTATTAATTATTAGTATATATATCAGTATTTATTATTAATTATCAGTATTTAACAGTATTTATTAATTAGTATTTATCAGTATTTATCATTAATTATCATTATTTATCAGTATTTATTCATTATTAGTATATATCAGTACTTATCACTATTTATCATTAATTATCAGTATTTATTAATTATCAGTATTTATCAGTATTTATGATAAACACAGACCAAAGGCTCCAGATGTATAGAAGTTCCATTAAAAATATATTTTCAGTAAAAAAAAAAAAACTTCACTTTAGTCAAAAAAAGAGATTTAAAGGAGTTAAAATGCAAAAAAAATCCATTTGCCACTCAAAAAACGCAGTTTGAAAATGTTTTCTTTGATAGAATTTCTGATTTGAAGTCATTTTGTTATGTTTTCGTTATTCCATTAAAAAGAGAAGTTGCTAAAAGTGAAATGAAATAAACATTTGCGATGTGAAAGCATTATTTTTGGCCTGTAGATGTTTTCTCTTTTAATTTATTGTTCCTCAGACCGACACGTGGTCGCAGCTTTTTATTTCCCCAGCAGAAGGTCACTGAGTTGTTTTTTTATCTTCCTCTGTTTTCCAGACCTGTCGTCCAGGTTTCTCTCTCTTCTCTTCTCTTCTCTCCTGGCTCCTCATGAGGAAAACCAGACGAGTGACGGAGCTATCGATGCTTGAAGCAGGCGCAGGGCTACAGGTGAGGGTTAGCTAACGCCTGCAGCCAAGTTCTCCAGATTAATCACCATTACTTGATTTAAAGCCAATTATTTCTGATAATCGGGTAAAACTGAATCAAAAATGTCCAAATTCTCTGGTTCCAGCTTCTCTGATCTGAGTTTAATTATAGAAATTCAAGCAGAGCTGCAGCAATTAGTCGATTAACCAATTAGCTTCAACTATTACTATAGTGGAATTGATTGAACGATTTGAGTCCCTTTCTGGTTTCTTTACTCTTCTATAACAGTAAACTGATGATCTTTGCTTCGTGGACTGTTGGTGTGGACAAAAAAAAGACATTTTAGGTTCAATCTGGACTTTTTTAGATGATTTTATAAACCAAACAACTGATCGATTAATCGTTTCAATAATCAATAGATTTCAGAATAGTTGTTAATTGCGGAGAAATGAGTCTATAATGAAAATATAGTGTTTTGTGTAACAATATGTGGATTAATGTGCACACTTTTATGTGTATACTGGTTCAATTAGAGCCACAATGATTAGTGGTTTGATCACCAATATTCGATTATTTTGATAATTAATTAGTCAATTTGTATCAAAAATGTCCAAATTCTCTGGCTCCAGGTTCTGACATCTGAATATTTGCTGTGGACTGTTGGTCCTAACAAAAAAAAAAAAGACATTTTAGATAGAATCTTCAGCTCTGGGAAACACTGATCAACGTTTAACGATTATTTTATAAACAACTAATCGATTAATCATTTCAATATTTAACAGATTTATCAACTCAAAATAGTTAATGAACATGAAAATAGTGTTTAGTTGGTAGGTAATAATGTGCACACTTTCTGAGTTTATTCATATAAATTCAAGCAGAGCTGCACCAATTAGTCCATTAATTGATTAGCTGTTGACTATTAAATTGATTGCGAGCTAATTTGATAATTGATTAAACTATTTGATTCACTTCCTGGTTTCTTTATTCTTCTATAATAGTAAACTGATGATCTTTGGGTTGTGGACAAAAAAAGACATTTTAGGAATTATCAGCTTTGGGAAACACTCATCATTTTATCGACCAAACAACTAATCGATTAATCGATATTCAGTAGATTAATGAACTCTCAGCGCACATTGGTGGGATATTTTTAGACTGTTGGTTGGACATAATGAGACGTTTGAGGACGTCACCTTTGAACTCCAGCTTTATTCAACCAATTTTAATCAATTAATTATTTGATTGTTTGGCGGTACTATAACAACTTAAACATTCAGCACAGTGTCTTCACTCCCAGTGTTTAGGTTACTGTCGTTGGTCACATTAGCTAAATCTCGTGACTCCGTCATAAGTGTAACTGATGACTTCCAGATACCCAGACAGTCAGGGGTCATGAAAAAGGAAACAGACATCACATGCGAATCATTCACGCCGCTGATAACACACGCCGCGCTGCGGTCCGGTCGCTCCACGGCCTCAATGATCCACTTTGTTCAGAGGCGCTGGCGGGTTCACGGCGAGAAGGGACGAATTATTAATATCATTATTATTATTAATAATAATATGTGGAGGAGCTCCACTCCCGATCAGCCAATCACAGCGAGCTGAAAACTACTCAGAATCCAGGAGAAAGTCCGGTCCCGAGTCCTAAATATGGTCTGATCGACCCGCCTGTTGACGGGTTTAATTATTTAACTCATCAATTCAGGTTTATATTTAACCTGTTAAAACCAAAAAACTCCTGATATGACACCAGGATTCAGTTTTATTCATATGTCGCCTCATAAAACACTAAATAAAGTATTTTATCTGCAGTAAAACCCAATGTTCCTGTTCCAGCATCAATATATATCATCAATATCCACATCATCAATACAATAATAAAATAGTTTAATATAATATCAGTAGTAGCTGCAACTAACCACTATTTAGAGATTTATTTAGATTGGAGCTGTTTGTGGGATTATTTAATTGGCTCCTTTATAATCTCCTTTTTAAACATCTTACAGAAAATATTCTTCATGTTCTTAATGATTTACACCATGTTATGGAACAATAATTGCCCTTGAACTATTACCTTATTAATCATTGAACTTTGTATTGCAAAGACATTTAACTTTTTTCAATTTTTTCCGGATTTGGGTCAATTTGGTCTTGTTTTAAGTCTTTAATAAAGTATTTCCATCTGCAGTAAAACAAAACTATAGTTTTTTTTTTAATATACTTACTCTATTTGCTTTATAAAAGCAACATAAATAGATTCTGTAGATTTGAGTAATTTTTAATAATTGATCTTAAACTCGTATTTACATTAAAAAAAAAAAAAAATAAATAAATAAATAAAAAAATAAAGGTTTTTTTCCTGTAATGTATGATTTGTTCTTGTTTTTTAAGTTTAAATTAAGTATTTTTTTCTGTAATAAAACACATTTTTAGTTTTTAATTCCAACATTCTAACTAATTTCTGTGTATCATCAGCATAAATAGATTCTGACTCTTCTGTAGTCTCCTCACATGTTGTAGATTTATTCTGATTCCAGGTTTAAGTCCAATAACCTTTGTGGTTGCAGAGATATTCCACATTTACTATCATTTATAGCAGGAAAAGTATTATTAAACGTATTATTGACCCCTCATTAGTATCAGTGGTAACACACCAAATGCTTCTCGGTTAATAATCGACGCGTGTGCAAGTTTGCAGGTTCAATGCTCATTTATACCAAACAAGCAAAGGTGCAATCGAATAAATCTAAATTAATTCATCATGTCAAAGTAAACTTACTTAACCCTTTGTCCCTTAACCTTACAAAACCTTTGGGGCAGAAATGTTCACACACAAATAAACTAAAATTTAACAGCATTACACACCAATATTTTATCTGCTTTTTTCCCCCCATACAATTTCTTACCTACATTCAATCAGGTTCATGATTTTCACCCTTTAAATGCCTATTTGAATTATTTCATTCTTTTTTTTTATTATTTGCAAAACACAAAATATATTATTTTCCATATAATTCATGAATTATGTGACTTTAATGGTGAATACAGCCTTATATATGTCAAACTTTAACAAGAAAACATATATTTTTATATTTATATTTTATGAAGTGTCTCATTGACTTTCATTACAACCACACATTTTAATCTTTATTACATTTATTACAGTATAAAACCATAAATTCACTAATGCAGCATTTCATTTTAAAGAAAAGTGCTGATATTTGACTTCTTTTACTGTATTTGACCAAACTCAACCATTAACCCTTTGTATTCTAATGAATAAAATTCTTGTATTTTATAATAATGAGCAATGTGGCATTTAAAGGGTAAAATCCTGAAAATGATTGAATGTTCGGTAGAAATGTATATTAAAAAAAAATTATGTTAATGATATTAAGGACATTTTTGCCATCAAGGTGTCAGGAGTAAAAGCTGCAACACGGCCAAAGCGATTAACAAATAAATAAATAAATAATAATCTCCTGAGAAGATTTTTAAAAAGTAATCACAAATGGGCTTCTATTTAGATCAGATGAAACCAACATGAACATTCTAAGATTCCTGATCAATGCCATCTCGCCAACTATGATTTGCACCATTGAATTTGCAGCTTTCACTCGATTTAAACCTGTATTGTTTCATAACAACGTCAGGAAAAAAAAACCCAGCAGCAATCCAGCAAACGGAGCGGGTGAATCACTTCCTGATTTTCCCCAGAGAGGACAATGGCAGGGATCAGGAACGCCGGGCCTGCTCTTTCCCGTTAGCAACGCCGTAAACACGTCGCCAACGCCGAGAACGCACCAGGAGGCGAGTGTGACTCACCGATGCCGTTCAGAGAAAAATTAATAAATAAAAAGTCCAAGTAACACGAGGCTGCAGGTGAATGAAAAACACAAAAGACAAATCCTGCAGATTTGTACGTACCACATGGGCTTTTCCTCCCGCCGATTCCCATGACGACTGACATGCCATCCACAAGTGTGTCGCCCTGACTTATAATAATGGAAAAAGAGTGGCTTTAAGCAGCTTGTGTCCCGGTCATGTAAGATGCAAATGTGGCTGGTAGGTGTGTAGTAATTGTTTTTTTTTTTCCCCCTTCAATGTTACTCCTACTCACAGCTCTCAGGAATCCTCTCTCTCACACACACACACACACACACACACACTGACAGTCTCTCTGACAGTTCCTGGCTCTTGACAGATGACAGTGGTGGTTTGGAAATAACCCACATTCCTCCCACTGAAAACCGCCCAGTCTGGTCCAACCAGCTTTCTGCTCACCTCCTTTTTTTTTTTCTTGTTTTTTAATCTCTCACCGATCCACTTTGCACAGCTGCTTTCCTCGTCCCACCTGGACAACACTTCCCGGAACACCCAATGACACGTCCTCGCCTCGTGAGCCCCGTTGGATATTTATTAGGGCGCCAGCGTTTCACACTAAGGCGTCAGCTGGGACTTTTATAGCAGCCACTTGAGTCCTTAACGTCCACTTCAGTACGTCAGGTTTCACCCGCACTAGTGCAAACACTGAATCAGCATCCCAGCCAAACATTATGATTTATGTCTGTATCCGTCAGTGAAGCTTTCAAATTAAAAATCACGGGCACCTTGCTCGAAGACGACCACCCCGATGTTTAACCTTTTCCCTCCCCGTTGACCCCATCGCTCTTCAGCTCTTATCCCGAGGCGAATCAATAAATCAAACCTGGGATTCCACGGCCATGAAAAGCAGGTCTGTGAGACCTAATGCTAATGTCAGCAGGCTAACGCGCTCATTATACCCAAGACAATGTGCTGATGTTAAGCAGACAATCTGAGTTTTGAAGGTACTTTTGATAGATGATGACTCTGATGTTATGTTTTTTTATTATTCATTCTGAATATCTGCACAAATTAAGTCTCAGAATAACCAAAATCAGTAGGATTTATCCTCTGGGGACCGAGAATGCATCAATTTAACTTCATGGAAATGCATCGTAGTAGATAGTTGAGATATAGTCTGTAACAGTTGTGCACCCAATTATTGGAAATTTGTGCTAAAGTGCACTAAGAGTGTGCTAAAAAGTGTGTTAAAATGCCCACTAGCAGGGAAAATCTTTGCTCGAGTGCCCCCTGGGGAGCTAAAACACATTTAAAGTGTTCACTTGTATAACACATAAAACATGTCCAAAAGTGGACGCACTGTGGTCTGGACCCACTGAAAGATCAACACGGCCCTCCCTGGAACCGTGTCGCTAGCATGTCGAAAAAAAACAAGAAGCTGAACGTTTCCGCCATCATCTGCAGAAACGCAGACAATCACTGCGACTTCCCACGTGTCCCTCCTGCTTTCAGCCCTCGCTCCTAATGCGAAAACCATTCTGTTGTACTTGGACGCAGTATCAAATATCTGATAACTGAGGTGCATGAATAAGCGTTACCTTTTGGTTGATGAATGTGGAAAAATATTCAAAGCTGTTATGATCCATGTAAACTTTAGTGCAGCGTCCTAGAAAAGGCCTGTCAAACGTGAGCTGAGGAAAGTCTGCAGTCTTTTCTCGGCTTTAACTGAGATACACAAGCCTGCTTTATGAAAATTATATCACTATGAAATAATCTGGGGTTACGCTTGATTTTTAAAGCATCAAAAACCCTTCAACACAATCCCTTGAAGACGCAGCCGATTATTAATGATCAAGTGATGCTTTTTGTAAAATGAACGCTTCCTCTTCCCTTCAGGGTTGAAAAAGTAGCCTGATTGGTTTCATTTTTTGGTTTACATGACGCATCGGGATCCTCCGGCGAATGTTGAGTGATTTTGTCAGCGGGGTTTCTTGTTCTTTATGTTTGCACAATTACGATTCTACGAGTGGCGACGGTCTTTCATTACGGCTGCTGATCTCACTTCACGCGTCATTACCCCTGCAGAAAAAGCACCGGATTACTCCGTGCATGTTTTTGCTACACATATCTGCAAGTTTTGCAACTCATGACCAGACTGCTGGTCTATCTGCAATCAGTCATTGCAGAAACTGAAACCTTTTCTCATCTTATCACACAGTCTCCATCGTAGCCAGACCACATTTAAAGGAGATTGACCTTGAGATTCATCTCCCTGCAACCCTGTTATACCTAATTGTTTTATAATCTGACTCTGTGTCTAGACAAGAGCTTTTCCCGAACGGCCTCTATATTACGCAACAACATCAACTCCCAAGTCAGGACGTTTGCAAGCGTGGGGTCAGACTAAGCCCCGAAGAATTCTCTGTTTGTTGGATGTAAAGCTCGATGTGTTGAAATGGCTGCGACGCTGCTTTTATAGTATCAGCACTAACCCACACAATGTCACGCCGCCCTCCGCCACACATGACTGGTCCCAGGACAGCGTGATTGGATGAAGTGGTTTACAACGCTATAAAAATGTGCTCTTAGAATCCTGTAATGAGTCTGAGAATATCAAAATAAAAGTTATTGAACACAACACCTGTGCCACACAGGTTGAGACGATAAATCTGAAAAGTTGCAGGATTATTAAACAAGGCCTATCGATAAAAAAACATGTTGAGATTATTTTCTTCTAAATATTTGGAGGGCATTTTATTCCTTATGACTGATATTTAATACATACATTTCTATCCAGTGATATAACTAGAACATATACGGATATATAACATTATATAGCAATGGATATGGATAAAGCGTATATTATTGATAATATTTATTTATCTATTTTTACCAACTAGGAAGAATAAAAGCCTGAATATGAATAATGTATATTATAAACTTATCTTGCAATTTAGTTCTTAAATGACTGGCTGTTTGATTGAATAATTTATTCATAATCATAGCAGGGTTTGAAGACACAGAGTTACAGACAAATAAGAGAACATCATCAGCATATTAAGAGAGTTTATTCAATAATTGATTTATTATCAAGGAAAATATAAGGTTTATGAGCTAAGAGGAGCAGCATCATTGTTGTTTTTTGTTTTTTATGCAAACCTTAAACTTTTTTTCCATATTGTATAGCCTAACTGATGAAAAGAAGAAAAGATCTTATTTTCTGTCATGTTTTAACCATACTAGCAGCATTCGTAGAAACTGAAAGCTAGTCCATAACTATGTGTGTCTCCAGACATCATCAGGTCATAATTATAAAACAGAATTAGCCTGGTTAAAATTATCCTGATCACATGAGTTCACATTTCTGTGGAGCAGAAAATGGAGCAGAGTTCTTTTCTCTTGACGAAACAAACTCCTCCAGCCGGTCATTGGGAGCAAGATGATAAACCAAAAGTTTGGCAAATCCAGTGAAATACTGGACAGGGCTGTAAAAAAGTAAAGAAAACAAAAGAAAGCAACGCCACAAGTGGCCATAAGGAGGTAATAGCTTATTGTAATGTTATTTATTTTGTTTTTTAGGTAAACTGAGCCACTCAGCTGTGAGGTTATACACCTGTTTGTAAGTTACATACAAGTACATACAAGTTCTCCAGAAACTCTTAGCTGGGCATTGGTAAGGACCCCAACAGTCTGAGTGACTCACTCAGGAAATAACTGGAAATAACTAGTGTCTCACCGGCCCACAGTCTGATACTGAGGCCTCGAGCAGACAAAACTTCTACAGAGAGTCGAAACGCTGCTGTTTATACTGGGCCTTGTCATAAAAAGCAGAGCTTCACAAAAGAGGAGGCAGAAAGATGAGACACTCCGGCTGCCAAGTAGGTCTCGACTTCTGCTTTTGTTGCTCCCGAGCAGCAGGAAGAAGAGGCGGACGAGGAGGAGGAGGAGATGGAGAAAGAGAGTTCATACCAGAGTTAAAACCTGAGCCAGGATTTCTTCATTACACAAAAAAATGTGGGCGGTTCAGACCACACTATCACTCTTTTCCAGGTCCTGCATGAAGGGGGTTTTCCACGTCAAAGGCCTCTTGAACACAAGGAGCTTTTTTTATTGAGCCTCTCCTCTGAAAAATCTTACTGGTTGACCCCTGATTAGAAGGAGACATCATTGCTAATTGTTGCATCATCTCCCAGAGGAGCAGGCTTGTTTTTCCCTACAGAAGCAGGTGAAACTCTGATGTGTGAATGTGGATGCATTGTGAAACATGGCATCAATGCCCAAATCTGCTTGTAAAACACACCGCAAAATGACCACAATCAATCCTGAGCTAATGAACCTTCCCCGTGGACACTGCATCAATATTCTGTGAATACCCAATTATCTCAGGATTTGCTTTAAAAGTGCTAGGCATCGGTCAAATATCAGGCGCGTATTGCAAAGTCAGCCTGAATTACTGTAAATACCTGCAAATTACAAACAGGAACATGTCTACAGGGAAATGTATGGGATGGTTAAACGTAGATGATCAATAGGCTGTTAGCTAAATTATCATTTCATGATCAATTTGTAATAGATTGACAAACATTTAAAAAGTTTAAACTAACCACTTTCTTGCCGGTGCTATTTACTCGAGCCTTCATTTCATTACCCATTAATTCCCTCATCTCGGAGCCAAACACAGAACACCGAAGTGACTGTGTTGACAACTGTAGATCCAACATGGCAACAGATACCAATTTACCTTAGAAAGTGATCTAAGTAACTTAGACCACAAGTTTAGTTTGAATCATCTTCATCATCTTCTAGTATCAGGTATGCCATTGGTTTATGTTTGATATAATTCGCTATAAGCTAGGTACAGACACATTAGACAGATTCATAGTGCCCAATAAGCTAACCCTAACCCTTGAAATCTAACAATAAACTCAACTTTGGTTCCTATGTTGTTTCAACATGAATAACATAATAACCCGATCTGTGTAAAAATGCAGATGTATAAAGAAAACGAACAAAAAGGGTTATTTTGCTGTCGAATTATTTTGCTGTCTTCCTTGATTTTTGTGGTTGTGCCAATTCTGCACTTGTTGTTCCAACTGTAAAATTGACGTTTCTGCTCCGTATCGAACGGTTCTGCTCCACGGACGGGTCATTATCATCCCGGAAAAGACACCACTCCCATCGGGAGAGAAACATTTCATCAAGAAGCATGAAGGTGATCACTCGGAACAACTCTCTATTGATTTGCAGGGACGCCGCTCTCTAAGGGGGACGAGTGGACCAGAACAGGAGCAGCAAACCGAGCCACCAGGATCTGTCGCCGTAGGGGTCAGGAAATCAGGCCTGTGCTGTTCTATTGCTGTAAAGAACACATACACAAGGATGACTCATCTGACCACATCACTAATTCCACATCCATGTATGGTAATGCCTATAGATTTTGCACCACTGAGCTCTAAGATGTGCATCCATCTTCGAAATGAGGGGTTTACGCACTGCAACCCTACAGTAAGATCCCTCTTTACTATAACATCCATATATAATAAAACATCTCTCTTTACTATAACATTCATATATACTATAACATCCCTCTTTACTATAACATTCATATATACTATAACATCCCTCTTTACTATAGCATTCATATATACTATAACATCCCTCTTTACTATAACATCCATGTATCCTATAACATCCCTCTTTACTATAACATCCGTATATACTAAAACATCGCTCTTTACTATAACATTCATATATCCTATAACATCCCCCTCTACTATAACATCCCTCTCTACTATAACATCATTTTTGTACTATAACATCGCTCTCTACTATAACATCCTTTTTTTACTATGACATCCTTTTTCTACTATAACATCCTTTTTCTACTATAACACCCTTTTTGTACTATAACATCGCTCTCTACTATAACATCCTTTTTCTACTATGACATCCTTTTTCTACTATAACATCCCTCTCTACTATTACATCCTTTTTTACTATAACATCCATCTCTACTGTCACATCTTTTTTCTACTGACATCCTTTTTCTATTATAACATCTCTCTCTACTATAAAATCTTTTTTCTACTATAACATTCCTCTCTATTATAATATCCTCTCTACTATAACATCTCTCTCTAATATAATGTCCTCTATGTATTTGTAGACTGACTCTGATCACGTCCTACACTGTGAAAAGCTCTTCTGTTTTTCTTACATATTTGCACGGATGCATCAAATTTGTGCTGCTGATGGCACTTTCCAGCCTCGCGCGTCTCGCTCAGATCTAAACGCAGATGTCACTTTATTCCTATTGAAGCTAGTTGAGCAGACTTTGTGGCTGAAGCTCCTGCCCCTACACTGAACCTTCTTTCAAAGTCGCTTAGATCTTTTCCCCCCTGGCGTCGTGATACAAAAATCAGAGTCGACCCTGCTCAGCATTTTGAAACATTCCGAAGAACATGATTGGATGTTAACTGCTTAATTGTACCATGCAGTGAACTGTGTTGACGCATCTGGATTTCATCTCTCACTCAATTATTTGGGTTTTTTCCCCCAAATTAATTTCTCTGTATGACAACTTCGATCTCCTGGGAGCTTCAGCAATGTAGAGATGCTGATGCTGATTCCAATGTCATGCACTGACATTTCCCAGAGGAAAAAAAAAAATAATTACTCATTATTGCATCAGTTTAGCTGTATATAGCATTTGCATCATCATTCATATATTCATACATGGCTAGATATTGTGTAAGTACCCACTGCAGATGATAGAAATTCAACATAACAGAGGTCAACTAAGAGATTAAATACATGTACGAAGGAATCATTGACCTTCTGAGACACTGGACCACTCCATGTGTATGCGATGGTCATGACCCTCTCGAAGCCACGGATTATCAATCATAACCAATCGTTATCTCCGGGAGCACTGGCATTGATGCATTATGAGTTACGGAATGTGGATGCGGGGATGTGGACGGGAAAAGAAAACGGGCTTGTGCATGTGTGAGTGTGTTTTTAGCAGTAGAGGGGAAAATGCAATAAGTCAAGCTACCACTGTCCCTGTAGAAAGACCTGGGGCCTCATTTCTAACAGGAAGTAGGATCCATACCAAAGTCTACAGTGCACAAAAGCCAATACATTGTGCGCCAAAAGAAAAATGCATGAACGCACAAATGCATTTATCCCTTTATGAATCCAAATCAATTTGGAGCCTCATATCCCAAGCCCTCCACTCCCACAATTAGTCCTTCATGGTCATTACAAATTCCCAGATGATTATTGATGTACATGTTGTTTCCTGTGCAGCACTAACAGAACATTTGAGTAGCTTTTAATGCTTTTTAATGGACATGGAGACAGCGACCAAGAAGCTCAATGCTTCATCAATTAGCTGTTCCATTCATGAAACTGTCGATCACTGTTCCCCAAAGTTGTCCAGACAAACAGTCCACAACCCAAAGATCATCAGTTTATGGAAGACTAAAGAAAGTTAATCGATTACTAAACACTTCTCTAGTCTAATATCTAAACAAGGCTTGGTGTGGTTTTCCATATATATCTAAATATCACAAGTATTCCACCAAATGTGATGTTTTTCACACTAAATATCATTTACTTTGCTTACTCTACCATGTGCCCTGGTGTCTGGTAATATAACATTTTATGGAGAGTTGCAGCATCATTCAGTTTTATGCTCTAGAAAACACACACTCAGAGAAAACTGCATGTCTGTTTATTCCTTTTAAAATCGAGCCTGCAGAGAAAACAACTGAAACATGAAGTACAACTAAATTATATTGTTGTCTGGATTTTTCAATTATTTTAATCTGGTGCAGCCAGATGGTTTGTTACACAGAACCATCTGGGAAACTTCCTTGGAAGCTGTTTGGAAAAGGTTTTTTTAAAAAGAAGAACTTGGCAGGTGATTGGATAAACCACCTGTCTATCATCGCCACAGGCTGAGCTGCACATCGCTGCCCTAGAAGAAACATCATCACCACGAGACCATGCATCATGATCACACCCATTGGTCCAATCCACAAGATATCTGCAGATTTGCAAGGTTGCCCTGCCGGTTTTTAACATGGATCTATAATTACAGTTTTTAATTTTAAGTGGAGAATTTGTGGGGAGTGAGAGGGGAATCATGATTAAAAAAATCTGTGGCCACTTTACCTCGTCTCCAAAACACGGGGGGTCCGCATTTCTGAATGGGGGCTTGCACAGTGGGGTGCACAGGCGTTTTTAAGGCAGGGGTGAAAATAAGAAAAAAAAGGGCCCATATCGCGGGTCCTCGCCAATAAAGAGGGCACTTCAGCACATATTCTGGCTCATAATGAGCACTATAGCATGCATTTTGAATTAGGCCATGAGGGGGCGACCTCCCGTCCACCGTGCAGGGATTTGCCCATTTTCCTGTCAAGTCTGGTGTAATGGGAAGTGCTGTTTCAAACCTTGTTCTGTGCATGCACAATGGTTATAAATGAGGCCCCCGCTTGCCGATGCCCTTGTGGACCGTCCCTGCTGCCTTTCACCATAACCTGCTCTGTCAAAGACATTAAATTGGGGGTTTTTACGGTTCCCCCGCTGCCCCCACAAATGCCATCATATCATTAAAAACTGTTTAGACGTAACATTCAAGGGTCAGGGCAGAGGAAAATGTTCCGGTGTCAGGAATAATAAAATAAAGCATGAGCGGAAGGTACCACTCTTTTTCCGCTCTTCTTTTTTTTCCCCCTTTCACAACTGCCTATTCGGCAGGTTTGAATCCTGTTTATACCCTGTATGTGTGTGTAAATGTGTGTTTGTGTGTGTGTGTATGTGTTTGCCAGCCCTCCAGTCGGGAAGTGACAGTGAGCGGCCTGAGCCCCTGACCTATAATCCACTAACTGTCATCCATATCCCACCCCCCCACTTGATCTTCTCCGTTTGTCTACGCTCAGAGAGGACTCGCAGCGCACACTAATCCTCTGTGTGAGCATGCATGCATACCATATAAAGAGATGCACACACACACACACACACACACACACAAACGCTGCCACAAGTAAAACAGTGGAAGGAGAGAAGCATGATGTTTATACACAGCTGGGCCGAGCTTTGCACCACTAACCTACTTTAAGCATCTGACTCTTCACGCTGTGCGACTGCAGCTTCCGATTCAACTCTTGTGTCTCCTGCTGCACGTCTCTGTCTCCTCAACGTATACAAAGCGGCTCGCTGTGCAAACGCGCTGTAACGCGCACGCACGTGCACGCTTGTATCTTCGGAGCATTTTTTTTCTCGCCGGTGATGAGCAGAGCGCCGCTGCCATTCCGAGAGATGAACGCGGAGACATGAGTGCAACAGCCTCAGCCTGCTTCACAGCGTGGTGCAGCCACAGCTCATCCCCTCTCCCGGTGAAAGGAGAATGAATTTTGCATGATGCAGCAACATCTTACAGCAAAAAAAGGGGGCAGGGTGACGATAAATGTGCACATTTTGCAAAAAAAAACAAAAAATACTGTGAATTGTGAAGACTGGGGATATGCTGAAGTAGTTCACTAAGACACTGACCCCCCCTTTGAGTGAGTCATGGTGCTACAAATCCCTTCTTAAATAGTGGGTTGGCAGTGGCACGAGCCCCAGGGGGGCAAAACGAGAGGGCTGAAAGAGGCTGGAGGCTGGCCAGATGCCACACACACACACACACACACACACACACACACACACACACACACACACACACACACACACCGAGAGGTCCAAGATTTAAGTGGGCTACAGAGATAAATCAAAGGTGCACAGTTTGGGTTTTGATGGTTTACTTGTATTCAGTAGCATGCTGCGAGGGAATTTGAGGCCAATTGTAAGGACTACAGATGTGAAAACATCCATAGGCATATACAACGTTGGGAAATTATCATATTATTTCAATCTTTCAAGCCGCCAAGACGATTTTGTCAGTTTATGGTTTCAGTGGATATATACTGTAGCTCCAAAAAGAGCGGACATTATATTTTACATTTTAAATGCAATTATTCACACACTTTGTGCCCAATTCTTTGGTGTAAATAGTTCTGTTAATGGTACTAGACAATCGATCAAAGTTGCCAAAGTCCTTTTTTCATTTTTGCAGTTTTTTTACTTTCCAATTGTTCCAAGAATATCACTAATCTGTAAAGTAGCATTCATGCCAAGGTTGGAACGTACAATTGTAAGGTTCTTTTCCTATTATAAACCCCATTATTACTCTGGATACCAGCAATAAAAATAAAAAGAGACATTATGGGATATACCAGACAATTGTGCTATGATGGATCCAAGAAAGACACAAATACCTAATTAGTTTGACCACTGGTAGTAGACCAAGACAGGTGGATCTAGATCACATGGCTCCAAGTCCAAAACTGATTAACAGAATAGGATGGGTTCACATTGGAAGAAACACGTACTTTTCAGGAGCCAAATGTACAAATGGGCCGTGGGGTGCAGTGGTTTTCACCACGTGAGGCACTGGATGTTACTGGCAGTCAGAGGGGGATACACCTTTTTCCTGCACCTTCAGCAGGTCAAACAATCTCTGTGCTCTTACATAATTGTTCCGAAACCTCCCTTTTCCTGTCCCAGCTCTCTTCCCTTTCCGACAGACCTGAACCACACACACACACATTAGTGGAAGCCACAAACCCAGACTCCCACAAAAAAAAACCCAAGTGGAGCAGGACGTTCTCTGCCTGACTCCTGGGACCTGTAACACGCTTGGATTTTTTTTTTGTTCGTTCTAAAGGGGACAGAAACGGCTTCATTTGTCCTCTCTAGCAGTGTCTCTGTCGAGCAGTTGGACCTGGAAAATTTCTGCGAAACCCTGCTCTATAAATTAATTTAAAAAAATGTGTTTGCAATCAACCACTTCGAAAGGTCCTTCAAACTAAACACGGGGAGGAAGGCCAGGAGGATTTGCATGCACGCCTCGCTCTTATTGATGCAAGCTCATGCAAGAGAGCCTCAGAATCCAGAAAAGCCGACTTCCATATGGACCAGTCCGCCGTAACGCCTCCCGAGTCCAACCTCACTCACTGAGGGGGACGTCATGGGTAAATGTAACGTGCTATCTGATAGTCTGGGAGGCCCGAATCAACAAGGAGCCTCTGTGTTCAGTGACCTTTTATATCGGAGATGAACACACACACACACACACACACACACACTTCAGCCCACAGCAGCGGCGAGCCACGTCGTCCTCGTATCTTTCCATCGACTTCTCAAACAATCATTGAGCCGGCCCGCTTCTGTGAAAGTAGTCGAGCGGTCCAAACTCCAAGAAAAAAGTGAGTCACACTGGTTTGAGACTTTAGAATTAGGCATTATCCTCAAGACAGACCTTTTCTGGGAAACAATTTCACTTGTCACAGTAGGATATGTAGGTGCAGAGAGAAAAAAATAAATGAATGATGGCTGAATTCCATTCGGCTACTTCGGTTTCAGGTCCTCATTCGTAGTGTGCCTGCTGTCATGGAACGTATAAATAGAACGGAGCCACTGTTATTAGTAACACCTGTGAAAATGTCTGCCATGAAAAATGAAAAAGGCCACTCGTCAATATCCAAGTCATAATTGTGACTGGAAAACTGTGGTTCGGATATATCCGACCTGGAACTTCAAACACAGATGTGCCTGAGAAATCAAGCAAACATGGACGCCTCCTGTTGGCCAAAGTTAAATGATATATAGTAATCATGTAAAGGCACAGCGTTTAAACTCACTTTCCATGCAACTAGTCTCTAATCTCTAAGGGAATCTGTAAATGAGTGACAATTATTTCGTGGCTGGAATCCCTTCCAGTTAAAAGGAAACCCTTCCTGTTGGCCAAATGAGATCTCGGGACTTCTGGGAGTGTGTCGACAATTTAGCCCTTTATTAAGTTGTATTAGCCTGCACAGCTCCATTCTCGTGTCTGAATTTGCTCGTCGGACTCCAGGCCGATTGGAAAAGGAAGTCGCTTCTGAGGCGGTTCCGTCATTACCATAAAACCCTCCAGAGTTGTTAGAGGATGTGGTAACTCACAAAGAGGTGACTTTGGAATCTCTATGATAATTTCCAATCCATTTGACAAAAAAAAAAACATCAAATGTAAACCTTTGGGTACAGGTGGATGAAACAAAGCATGTTTAAAATGGCCAAACAGGAACAATCTCGTGTCAAATCCAACCTTTGGGAGTTTATGAGCGACACTAAAACCCTAACCTCTAAATCCTGAAAATGTTTCCCTGTGTGACAAAATATGTTTTTTCTTTGGATGTGGTACACCAGTACCAAATTTAGCTCCCGGAGTAAATCAATTATCCCATACTAAATCCATGTTACTGCCAGTTTTTTTGGGGGTGAAGTTAACTTGGTGGAGTTCTGGGCATCTTCCCCACTTTTCCACTGCTGCTCCCTGACATCCTGCGAGGAACTCCTGGTTCTTCTGCATCACTCATGCTATAACTCACCCTTGTTGCCTAATTGCCCAAACCTCTTATAGCTTGGAAGGGTAAACTTCCACAGCCTTCCCAGTTTCCCCGAGACATATATCCCACATTACAAGTGAAACAAGTGACCCATCTCGACGAAAAGTCAGGCGAGCTAAGATATATAGCCTGGAAACAACTTAGAGGTGAGAGGTATCAAAGCTCTATTTGTCCCTATGCTCCATGAAGACTTCAGGATGTTCCCCTCTTAGCCATCTCACAGCATGTGAGCTATGGTGAAAAAAAAAAGAAATACAGCAGCTGCAAATCCACTCCGCTGTCCTGCGGCCCGGCAGATGAATGACTCCGAGATCTCGGAAAAAAAAAAAAAAAACAGCGTGTCGTGTGGGTCTCTGCTCGCCTGAGTTGGGTTGCAAGTGTGCCATAACCCCACAGACCACACACACCCACACACACACACACACACAAGGAACTGCCAAGTTTAAATGGATGGGTTTCACAGTGTGTAAATAGAGGAGTTTGAAGCCAAAGTCATGAGCCTTCACGAGGCCTGCTGTGAAGCCAGTGTCTGCAGCAAACGCTCTGATTCATACCATATGGGCATCACTCGGTTAGCCACCATGTACCATTATCTACATGCGGCTTTGGCAACTCGCATACCCAACAAAAAAGAGGAGAAAAGTAGATAGGTGTAGACGGGATGTTCTGTCAGAGCCAGTCATGCAAATTGGGAATGTGGTAACACTCCATCCACACAGTGGGACAACCCTCAAACCTCACTGTGGGCGCCAGTTGGCCTATTGTCCATTCAGTGAGTATTGT
Source organism: Eupleurogrammus muticus (assembly GCA_036785175.1). NCBI lineage: Eukaryota > Metazoa > Chordata > Actinopteri > Scombriformes > Trichiuridae > Eupleurogrammus > Eupleurogrammus muticus. Next base: position 1,696,760 of record JAYKQN010000011.1, read on the forward strand.
GGCAGAACGCATTGTGTTTTGTAATGGTCATGAGTGTCACTTGACCTACTCCAGATCAATTTTCTCTACGCCTTGCACAGTAACACTGTGCAAAAATGATGGATTCTACATTCTTTTCACGAGGCTGCAGAAAAGTGACCAAATAAGAAACAAGACTAGGTCTAGTGCATGGTTGGACTGTTATGCTCAACATGGGAAGCACTTTTCATTTGAATGCTTCATGCTTCAATCTAATGTTTCATTGGTTTGACAAACCAAATCCATGGACGGTCACATTAGTTCTCTATGGAGATGATGCATTAAGGACCAGCATCTGTATCATCATAGCGTAACTTGATGATCTAAAGATCACAATGCCTGAAATCGTGGTTCTCAACCTAACACAATAAATCATTCAGGTGTATATACAACGTAGATAGGTGGAGATAAAGAAACAGGCAACAATATCACACAGGTGAAAATGAGAAATAAAAAAATACGACGACGGAGATGAACAGGAATGGAGTCTTCATGAAAGGTTTCATGCGGTTTGAAGGGGGTTATGGATGGCTGGAGCCCGCTCAGCGAGTTAATAATGACAGAACAGTAACTTCTACTGAAAGAAACTCCTGTAATACACTCGAGAATTGATTCAGTAAGAAAATGTAGTCCACCCGCCACTCTCCCTCGCCGTCTCGCACTGGCGGCGCTCCATACCTTTTTGGCCGTTTTCCCGTCTTTGCTCCGGCGCTTCACCCCCCCTCCTCATCCCCTCCTCACACACACACACACATTTATCCATTCCCTCTCAGACATCAGCTGCTACTCGCACTTTTTTGTGATCACAAGTTCTTTCCATACTGGTGCCTCTCACCTCATTCAATCTACAAAGTGTGTGTGCAAATGCACGTGTGTGTGTGTGTTCATTTATCTATCTCTGTGGAGACAATGCCCTGAAAGATTTTTTTTTTTGAGCTGAAATGTCTATCTCCTTTAAAAAGGTTGGTCCCAAGAATGCAGGTATTTAACTAAGACCCCAGTTGGTAGATAAACAAGTTTGCGTGTGTGTGACGTCCCTTTCTGAGGTGCAAACTTAGCCAAACCAACCTGCCACCACATAAAACACACACACACAATCGCTCACTTTCTGCTCGCTACCCAGCTTACGTGTGGGTGTGCGGGTGCTAATTTGTTCATATAAAAAGCAGCAATTCGTGGATGTTGTCTTCTCACGTACTCAACACACAAAACTCAAAAAACGTCCAAAAACAAAAAACAAAAAACAAGTCAGCAGCTTCCCATTCCCTGCAGCACGCAAGCAGGACGCTATTTATTCCAGATGAGAAGACAGAATGGAGCATAAATCACACACGCACTTATCATTCTAGGTCATGATCCTTCATTCTTACTAACTCCAATGCTACCAAAGGGGAGGGGGGGGGGGGGGGGGGGGGGGGGGGGGGGGGGGGTAGGATTTGCTTGTTAACTATATGAGCATCAGTGTGTGACTCCAAGTGTGTGTGTGTGTGTGTGTTTACACCCCTGGCTGCTGTCAGCGTTCCCTGGAATCACAGAACCATATGTCTGTCTGCGGGGCTCCGCTCGCTGACATGTGCCACCGCTGGGGGCCTGGCCGGCGTTCCGCAGCACAATGACAGCTTTGATGCCCACATGCCAAGCACGAGGAAGCAGGACTCTTTCGACGAGCTGAGGTGAGGCGAGGGGAGGCGGCGCTTCCCCCCTCCTCCCTCACCTGAGACGCGATGAATCTTTTGACAAACTTGGGAGCTCGGTCTGTGATTAGAATCTTTCTCGGATGCACAAGCTTGACCCCGGTTCTCCGGCTTTTAATGTAATGGGCCCACAAAAGGTGGAGGGCATCCTCAGATTTCAAAATAAATCATAAATCACTAATATAATTAAATACAAGACATTCTTCTCCTTTAGATTTAGATTCCTGCCTGTTTAGACTAGACTGTGTTGTTGCAAGTAGACCGATCCTGCAAATGTGATTACGCTTACATTACATCTGCAGGAAATGATGCATTAAGGCTCATGACAGGCAACTTTGTGGGAAAGTTATGAGGGGTTATTACATTAAAAAGCTGCAGATTGGTGGTTTATTACTTTTGTGGATGCTTTTTGAAGGAGCATGCACCATGCATGAACTACGGGTGGGTTTGTTGTTGCAGTGATGCCAACGCTAACAAGATTTTCTTTTTTTTCTGCCATGAGTCAATAAATGAAATCCTGTTTTCATGGCTACGCTTGGCTTGACCATGAGGGGACCTGTTGGGCCACAAGCCTTTAGATAAACACCGGTGTGCTGGTGTTAGTGTGACACCGCTGCATGTGTCAGGCATCATGTTGATCCATTCATCTGAGTCCTAACCAGCAGCCTTTCTGTCCTAACACATGTGCACACACACATCACAACATCATTTAGCAGGTAACTTCATGCCACTGGAAAATGCTGAGGTAGAAACAATGATAACGAGATATATAGTTATAATAAACTAAAATCTCCATCATTATGTCATTGGGATAAATTGCATGCTACAGAGGCACTCTAGTGAATTAGCTCTGTCCTGAAACACATGCATTGCATTGAATATATCATACCTTGGTTGTCCTCGTCCATGCTAGCAGCCTTTAACGTAAATCAAGATCTCTCCCCCCCCCCCAAAAAAAAATAAAAAAAATCCGTCACAGAAACTTCCGTCGCACGAAGAAGAAAAAAAGGTAATTTACGACAAACGCGCGTGTTAATTTCCAGGACACATCACAGGTTGTCTCACAGGCAGCGGCTTCTTTCAGGGGGTATTCGGGCCATTTATTCAGACGTGTTGCGATATCCCTCCGGTTTCCGTTAGTGTGTGTGCATATGCGTGTGTGTGTGTGTGTGTCCGTAGCAGCTGCGGTGTCTCTTTCCCCCACAGCGGCCGAGCGTGTTGTCGTTATCGCTCCAAATACGCCTTCACTCCACTAGTTGACGCCGCTGCGTCAAGCTGACGTCACGCCAGCAGAAGCAACACCGGACGTAAGGCGGTTTTGCCCTTCAAAATAAAACAATCGCGCTCGCTCGAGGGCATTGGCGCGACCGTTTTTTAATCAAATTTTGAAACCAAAAACCGGAAGTGTTTGTGGTTTATGGCGGGTAACTTGACTGTGGTGGTTTTTAATCCCATCGCCGCTGCACAGCCGGTGCTGCGCGTCACCTTTAAAGGAAAGCTTCACCATTTATTTGTCCTTTTTAGTCAGGTGCCCACATAAAAACACTAAAAGGGATTTTCATTATTCAACCTGTTCATGCTGGCAGTCACATCTTTAAATGTTTGGTAGAAATTAAATAACACATTAACACAAATCCTTAATTATTGAGCATTTTCATCTGATTAAAGTGAAAATATACTTTTGACATAAAATGCATGTACTTTAATATGCAATTAAATTGTTTCTGTTTTAAATGTGTTCTGCACAAATATCATGATGCAGTAGTAGTACTATTAATCTACATAAAATATCTCAAATTGGATCCACATTAATGAACTAAAACATCCAAATACTTGTATATGTAGTATAAAATACTATATTGTTATAACAGTCTGCATAATAATTACTTAGTTACTGCTGTTTTACGAATATTTGTCTGATAATGGTTCTTTATCATGACTTAATTAGCAGCTTTAGTTGATTGTTTCAGATGAAAATTTAAATATTTTACATACAATCACTATACCTTATATTCTATTAAATTGTCAAATTCCTTTTTTTAATTTGCTATGTACACTGGTTGAAACTTTTACTTCTCACATGTATTTAGTGATGAAAAATCTAACTGTATAATACACAATAATAATATAGCACAGCATGAGCACTTACTTTTTGATAGTGAAAATACTAAATATAATTCTGTACTTTTACTCAAGTAACATTTTCATTTTAGGGCTTTTGACAAGTTGAATCCTCTTTAAAAAGTAAGTCCATTTACAACTTAAATAACTAAGACATTGTAGCAGGATTAATAGATTGTGGTGTGGATTTAATTTCTGGTAAATCGCCTACTTTTAGAAATTGCTCCTGACAATGTCACATACCGCAGACTATTTAAACTTTATCTAATAACCAGCTCAGTGTGACATACAATGACCCGTTTCTGCACCGCGATGTGAATTTTTGACGCTGTCGCCGCCTTTGCAGGTTTTTATTCGCATGTCCTGCAATTCTTCTGCTGGATTGCTGATCTAGCAGCGTGTGCTGGAGTAATGAGCTCGAATGCAGGAAAACTCACAATCGTGGACGTTAATTGCCGTGAGCTCCACAGATGTAAGGAGAAAAAAAAAAGTTGTGGAAACACTTGTATTTTTCACAGTCAGAAGCATGAAAGGCTCCTTTCAGGTTGAGCGATGAGGACTTCTGGACGAGACTCTTACATAAGCACAGAGAACCATCAGGTTGGGAAATAGTGGAACGGAGAACACACACACACACACACACACACACACACAGGGCTTTGCAGAGCTTGTTTCTACAACACACGTGGTTTCAATTACAGCATTCCTGCCTCCGCAGAGAAGGAGGGGGTCTCACTTCCTGTGTGCATTACTGCAGTGGTCAAGCATGAACAGATGTTTTAATGTATTCATTTGTTTATTCATAGGTGTGTCTTTTGGACAAATGTTTTGCTCTCGATCCCTGCGTTCCGAAGCAAAAGAGAGATCCTCCAGACATAACAAAAACTGTTCTCCCGTCAGCGCCGAGGTTAAAGATATAACCTCAGGATGTACTTGTTAGGCTAAAGGCAAAGGAAAATAATCAGATACGCCTCATCGTGCTTTCAGATACAGAGTGGAGCGTGTAGTTGTGATGTCATTCCTGTCTTTACCCTCTATGAGGTCAATGCTCTGTCCAAATCCAGGAGGACTACACAATCCGCTGATCCCCTATTGGACCCCCGAATCCGGCACGATCCAGTCTGGTGCAGCCGGACCTGGATGACAACGCCTCGCAGGACGGTGGATACGGGCAAAGGATGGATTTTTCTGGGAAAGAAGCTGTGACGGACCAACCATGTGTTTTGAGGGAAACCTAATTCTCTGAGATGTTGCCTCTTAGTGAAGTGGAGGGAGGGAAAAACAAGAGGAAAAACTCCTATAAAGTGATGCCTGAGTTAGGATTTCTTGGAAAATTCGCAATCTGGTGGTGAAATGAGAAACAGGCACTGGTTAAATATAACAAAGTATGCTAAGTGAAGCATTTGTTTTTACTTTTCTCATTTATTTATAGATAAATCACATAATCAGTTCCTCCTTCAGCTTCATTTGAGCAACAACATATGTTAACAATAGACTTTTTACAATGATATATTTACAGTATACTGTTAAAATTTAGCACTGAACATTTTGCACAATGAGTATTTACTTACTTTTAATACTTTCAGCCAATACGTTTTCTACTTAAGAAAAACTCCTCAAAGTTATGTGTAATTTAAGATTTCTTGGAAAATTTGTAATCTGGTGGTAAATGAGAAGCAGGCAGTATATTTACTGAAGTATGCTTTTGTGGTTTTTGTACTTTCCAAATTACTTTTTTTCATTAATTTCTACATAAAACACATAGTTCATTTGAGCACCCAATAAAGGTATAAGTAGTTTTATGTCATATCAATGAATGAGTATTAAAATTACAATAATATATACACTATACTATTGAATACTGTATAACACTGAACATTTTCCATAATAATTACTTTTGATACTAGAAGCCAATACTTCTGTACTAGTGAAATGGAAAAAAAACTCCTCAAAGTGATGCTGTGATGCTATGATTTCCTGGAAAATTTTTAACGATTTACCCTTTCTGGATTCTTTAAGAACAAAAGTCAGAAAATAAATAATATCATTATTAATTAAATAAATAATAACCTAATAGGCCAATACTGTATTTAACACACACATAAGGCACCTAACTATAGGGGAGGGTTTATATACAGAAACAGATATATACACACATAGATATATACACATAGATATATACACAGATATATACACACATAGATATATACACATAGATACACACACACATAGATATATACACACATAGATATATACACATAGATATACACACACAAATATATACACACATAGATATATACACACACAGATATATACACACATAGATATATACACACATAGATATATACACACATAGATATATACACACATAGATATATACACACATAGATATACACACACATAGATATACACACACATAGATATATACACACATAGATATACACACATAGATATATACACACATAGATATATACACATAGATATACACACATAGATATACACATACAGATATATACACACATAGATATATACACATAGATATATACACAGATATATACACACATAGATATATACACATAGATACACACACACATAGATATATACACACATAGATATATACACATAGATATACACACACAAATATATACACACATAGATATATACACACATAGATATATACACATAGATACACAAATAAAGCAGGAGCTAAACAGATTTTGGTTGTGCTTTATTTAAGTATTGATTACAAAGTACTAACATTTTTTAATCATCACATGATAAAACACACGGATAAAACAAGCACACAAGTGTGTGTATTTAAAATTAGAGCGGGGTAATGTCATCAATCAAACCATCAAAGTCCTCATCCTCTGTTTCTGATTCCAACAGCAGCTAAATCTCCATCAAACATGCCAGCTTCACTTTCTTCACCATCAGAGTCACTTTCCTCTAAATGATGCGTTATAATCCACTGGAAGTTGCTGTGCTACCGTAGTCCTGGTCTGGATGGAGAAATGGCACCGAAACAAAAGCACCAAGACGGAAATGTTCAATTTTCATTTCTTCTGCTGCTTTACTGCTTTTAGTCGAATGGTGACCATCGGAACGCTTCTCCCTCTCGTTCTTTGCTCTGTGATCCACTGATCCAGTCTTTGCTCTGTGATCCACTGATCCAGTCTGTGCTCTGTGATCCACTGATCCAGTCTTTGCTCTGTGATCCACTGATTGTGTCTTTGCTCTGTGATCCACTGATTGTGTCTCTGCTCTGTGATCCACTGATCCGGTCTTTGCTCTGTGATCCACTGATCCAGTCTCTGCTCTGTGATCCACTGATCCGGTCTTTGCTCTGTGATCCACTGATTCGGTCTTTGCTCTGTGATCCACTGATCCGGTCTCTGCTCTGTGATCCACTGATCCGGTCTCTGCTCTGTGATCCACTGATCCAGTCTCTGCTCTGTGATCCACTGATCCAGTCTCTGCTCTGTGATCCACTGATCCAGTCTCTGCTCTGTGATCCACTGATCCAGTCTTTGCTCTGTGATCCACTGATCCAGTCTCTGCTCTGTGATCCACTGATCCAGTCTCTGCTCTGTGATCCACTGATCCAGTCTCTGCTCTGTGATCCACTGATCCAGTCTTTGCTCTGTGATCCACTGATCCAGTCTCTGCTCTGTGATCCACTGATCCGGTCTTTGCTCTGTGATCCACTGATCCAGCCTTTGCTCTGTGATCCACTGATCCAGTCTCTGCTCTGTGATCCACTGATCCAGTCTTTAATTTGTGATCCACTGATCCAGTCTCTGCTCTGTGATCCACTGATCCAGTCTTTAATTTGTGATCCACTGATCCAGTCTCTGCTCTGTGATCCACTGATCCAGTCTTTGCTCTGTGATCCACTGATCCAGTCTCTGCTCTGTGATCCACTGATCCAGTCTCTGCTCTGTGATCCACTGATCCAGTCTTTCCTCCAACTCGTACCACCTGTCTTATGTCTTAAACTCAGCTGTGTAGCTGATTTCCTTCAGTTTAAACTGTGCTTTATCAGCGTGTCTCTTTACCATTTTCAGGTTGTTAAAACAATGATGTTCTGCATAACGCACATCCCCGTTATTTTATCTTCAATCTATGAAAATATAAAACTTCTATTTGTGCTGTGAAAATACGGTATATGAAAACAAAAATCTAAATGCTCTCTGGTATTGTTCAGGGGGCCGGGCCAAATGTGGATTCCGTAGTTTGGGGACCATTGTTTTAGGCCAATATTTCTGTATTTTCACTTAAATGTGATTTTAAATGAAAGAATTTTACTTCATCCACCATTGAGAACAGGGAGGAAACCATACGTGAGTTTTCCAGTCCAACGGGTCAGTGGTGAGCGTTTACAGATAAGATGGATTGATGCAAAGTAGTGTGCACGCACAGCAAGTCCTGATTTGAATATCCTCTGCTCCACAAGTGGAAAAATAGGTCATGTGCAATAAATGGGCTCCAGGTCTGGGAATATGGTGTTGATGTCTATTTAATATCCGCACCGGACCTGGTCAAAGCACAGCGTCCTCGGTATAAAAAAACAAGAAATAAAGTCAAAGTTCCATTAAAAGAAACTTAGATTCCTGAATAAAGTCTCACTGGTGCAGACGCTCTGTTCCACATAAATGTCAAGCTGCGTTTATGAGTCATGGGAGAACCATAAGAGAATAACTGGCCCAGATTTCCACGGAGCGCAGAGGGAAACGTGAGCCTCACAGACGCAGGATTCTAAACCGTCCAAAATCCACAAAAACATCAGCCTGGTGTTAAACCCTCCACACTGGACTAAATATAGTAAGTGAGCATGAAAATAAAGCATCTGCACAGAGGCCCTGAAGATGCCCCCTAACCCCCCCCTCAAAAGAAATGTGTGCCCTGACGTGAACATGTGTGGGCTTTTCCAGGCCGTCAGACAGGCCCCGCCCCCCCACCCCCCCCGGCGGTCTGACGGGCCCCGCCCCCCTCCAGGCGGATCAAACGTCTGCGGCTCCACTGACCGACTTCACGTGACCTGATTGGGCAGTCATAACGCTTCGTATGCTCCAGTCGCCACGGCGATGCCCACAGGGCGATCACCTCCTCGCTACCCCCCATCACACACACACACACACACACACACACACACACACACGCACACGCTGCTACATCAGCAAACCTTTGAATCGCCCTTTAACCTTCCTGTTGTCCTCAGGTCAAATTTGACCTGTTTTTTTTCTTTCTTTTCTATTTTTTTATCAGAAATCCGTCTTTCTTTCATCTAATCGCTATGAAAACACCATGAATGGTTCGGTACTATACACATCATAACAACTGAATTAACGGTCATTACTTTCGATGGATTCCGGGAGTTTTAATCAAACGTGGAGCATCTGTTTCTACAAAGTGCTGAATGATGATGGAAATGCACACACACACACACACACACACACACACACACACACACACACACACACACACACATGTTTGAAGCTGATTTAATAAGTGTCATAATCAAAACCTCTGGTCAGGGGTGTGCACAAACTTTTTAAAGGGTGGGGGGCAAAAAAAGAAAAAAGGCACCTACAGTGTTTTTCATGTATATTATATATGAAATTATCAAGGTAGTTTGCAGTAATTTTCAGATTTGTGTAGATTTAACTTGAAGAACACACAGACACATGGATGCAAGAAGGAAAATAATTTCCTGGTTGGGGGGTTTGGGGGGTCTTGACCCAGAAGTCGATGACATTTCCTGTGTTCTGTTGCATTTTAACACCATGTCAGCACCAGATGAAATGAACTGGTTCCGTGAGATGCAGTTTAGGCTCCAAATGGATGATTTATGGAGCAAAAAAACATCAAAGTAACTTGTTTCAGAGCTTTTCTTGGTCCCAGTGGAATCTGGAATACGTGTTTTCACCAAGAGGGCACCTTTAGACATTTAAAAGGGCACTTTAGTTCACATTTGAACATTTAGAAAAAGGCACTTAAGATCATGTTTAGACATTTAAATAGGAGATTTTAGTGCATGTTTAGACTTTTAGAAAATTGTTAGTGTGCGTTTAGTTATTAGAAAAGGATTGTGCAATTTATCGTGCATTTAAACTTTAAAATGTTTAGACATGTAAAAGTGCAATTTATGTTTTTGTTATAACAATGAGGGCATGAAAGGGAGCGAGCACCCTCCTTCTGGTAATAAGGTGAAATGAAATTTCTAAATGTTTAACAGGGAATTGGATGGTAATTTACACTTTATCACCTCGAAAACAGCCACTCAAGACAAAATCAGTGTTTCTGTTCAAAAGGAAATCTGTACACGGATGAAATATCTGATTTTTCAGAGCAATGGTGAACTTCGTACGCCAGAAGGAGCCTGTTGAGGTTCCTCATTCAGGCCAGAATATAAACCAGGGGATGTTTCACACCCCCTTCCTGTTGTGGACTGCTGGGGTTCATCGTCAGGTGATGGTGTGTGTGTGTGTGTGTGTGTGTGTGTGTGTGTGTGTGTGACAGAGGTCACAGGAAGCAGAGAGCAGAGGATTTCCTGCCCACGACGCGGGTTTAAACTCCAACTCTTGCGTTTTTCGCCGCTTCTTTCCTGTCGCCGGCCGACGGACGGGGCGAAGGTGACGTGACTTTTGTGGACACACACACACACACACACACACACACACACGAGCCTGTTCACCAGGGCACAAAGGCAGCAGTGTGAGCCCCGTAAAACGTGAAAGTAAAGCCGTGCGTATACCATCCTCCTCTCTGCCACGCTACAACGTGGCGTGAAGGTCGCTCTCCAGTTTTCACTCTAAGATCCAGAAATAAAACGTGATGCAGGTCAAACAATAAAGATGAAAGCATGAATTATAGTTCGATATTATAGTTTAATTCCTGTTTATTTGCATTGCTGCAATAATAAACAGGAGATTATATTAGAACGCTGTTGGAGGGGCTCATAATAATTCATATAATAATTCATTAGATTAGATCGGATGTACTTTATTTATCCCACAATGGGGAAATTTAGTTGCTGAAGCGCTTATTAAAGAAAGAAAAAAATGACCTAATCCAACACAAATCAACCCGGGAATTTGCAAAAAAAAAGGAGTGAGGAAATAAAATACGGTGCTTGGATTAAAAATATTTGCAGGTAACGTGACTCGTGGTGTGAAAATGACGATGCTCCTGATAGTTGACCTTGTTTGTAGAATTATAATTAAAATTAAAGGGGATTTTTTGCTGCTGTGCACATCCACTTATCCCTCAAATTAATCCTGAGACGTGTGAAATCACCAGAAAAAGAAGTTAGATTACAGAAAACACACCACGCGCCTCCTAAAATATCTGCATGTTTAAATCTGCTTTTGCCTGTTTGACCTATTTCATTCCCTTCAATACGACTACTGGCAAATAACATCAGGAATCCTCCTCCTCTTCCTCCTCCTCTTCCTCCTCCTCTTCCTCCTTTCCTCCCACACTCCTTTGATTCTGTTTTGAGGTCAGCTGCGAGCTTCATCTCGGCACCTGATCTCGTCCTTTTCGGCGTTTTGCATACGCTTCTCCGCCCCCGCTCCACGCCATTTGAATTAAAACGACGTGCACTTCAGGTCGATTTCAATAAACCACAAAGAGGCGTCATGACCAGTTTAAAGACGAAGGATCAGATGGATTCATGTTTGACTACATTCACATTCAGTAATCCACGCTGCTGCGTGCATTTCTGTGATTTATACCGCTGCCTGATGGAAATCTGAAGCTGTTTTGTTAAGCAAATTTTTATTGTAATTTCTATTTTAACAATTCTGCAAAATAGAAGCAAATATGTGACGTTTTAAAACCCAAGAGTCACTAATTGTGATAGTGATTTTTGTGAAGCAGACGTGCACAGAAAACAATAAAAACTTAAGATTAGATTAGTAAGATTTACTTAAAAATATATTGTAAATCACCAGTATGTCAAATTACTTATTTTTTCAAAAAATGTACAAACTTAAAACATTTTAAATTTTAAAATTTACATATTTGATTCATTTAATTAAGCAAATTAAGAAAAGTCTACTTGTTTTTCATAGACATGAACAAAATTTTTCTAAAGATTTATTTACATTTTTTAAAAAGATTTTTTGTATTTTTCTATTATGAAGTATTTTCATTATTTTTAATTATTTTCTCGTGCGACTTGGTTGCATTTCATTATATTAAAATTTAAGTAATCATTTTTGCCCTTTTTTGTAGTATTTTGAGGTTTAGATACAAAAAAGAACGTGAAACTTACTATTCTATCATAGTTGATGTATAACAAAAAGACAACTTATTTATTTTTTTGACAATTCTGCGCACTAGAAGCAAATATGTGACGTTTTAAAACCCAAGAGTCACTAATTTAGTGATTTTTGTGAAGCAGGCGTGCACGGAAAACGACAAAAGATTTACTTAAAAATATATTGTAAATCACCAGGATTAAGTAAAATTTACTTATTTTTAAAAAAAATTTACAAACTTTAAAATGTACGCATTTAATTACACCTAATTAAGCGAATTAAGAAAAGTCTACTTGTTTTTTATAGACATGAACATAATTTTCCTAAAGATTTATTTACATTTGATTTTTTTTTGTATTTTTCTATTATTAAGTGTTTAGTAGATTTTTTTATTATTTTCTCGTGCAACCTGATTGCATCACATTAAATTAAATAAAATTATTTAAATAATATTTTTTTTCTTTTTTGTACTATTTTGAGGTTTAGATACAAAAAGAACGTACAATTTACTATTCTATCATAGTTGATGTATAACAATAATACAATTTATTTATTTATTTCTATTTTAACAACTTTAAAATGTACGCATTTATTTACATTTAATTAAGCAAATTAAGAAAAGTCTACTTGTTTTTTATAGACATGAACATAATTTTCCTAAATATTTATTTACATTTTTAAACAATTTTTTTTGTATTTTTCGATTATTAAGTATTTTAGTAGATTTTTATTATTTTCTCCTGCAACTTGGTTGCATTACATTACATTAAAAATTAAGTAATCATTTTTGCCCTACAAAAAAGAACGTAAAACTTACAATGCTATCATAGTATATATAACAATAATACAATTTATTAATTATTTTAATATTCATATTTTTACTGGATGTTAAAAACAAGGTAAAATGATGAATAACCTTCACTCTAATGGAGATTACTGCACTGAAATGCTTTTTTCAGTGCAGCAGCTTTTGTTCTTTTCAGGAAACGATTCCATAAGAGAAACAACATTTGGTTAGAATTTAATTTCCTGTTTGGCGTAAACAGTTTGGATTTTTCTAAAAAATGAAGTGGAACGGAGCCCATGACGTGAAGGAACAAATATGCAGCGTGGATCATGTCACTGTGATTCACGCCAGCTTCTCATGGAAAATATTTCATTTTTTTTAAATAAAAAAAGATTATGGATAGAAAAGCCTTTAAATGGTCAAAATATATAAAACAGTGTTTTGTTGAACAAAAAAAGAAAAAAAACAAGTGCTGTTCAACAGAATTTCTCGTTGGTTTGTCACATTTAGGAGAAGTTTTCTTTTTTTTAATGAATATATTAAATACTTTTTTTATTCACAGATACAGAAGCATGTTGGTTCTTTACCAATTGTGGTTTTAGTTATTTCACTATTGAAGCTGTGTTGGTGGTTTCAACAGTGTTATAACCTCTATTTATTGTGTTTAATTGGAATTCAGAATGTTTCAGGAGGTTACGACCTGTTTTCATAGATATTTGAGCCACTTTTATTGCTGAAATAACATATTCTTATTTGTTCAGTGCAATTGGTTAGCATGGTTCTAGCAAGTAATTTAGAAGCAGGTTATTGTAAATTATCAAAGATAAAGACCAGCGTTCTGACGGTCACCGTTCGACTAAAAGCAGTAAAGCAGCAGAAGAAATGAAAATTGAACATTTCCGTCTTGGTGCTTTTGTTTCGGTGCCATTTCTCCATCCAGACCAGGACTACGGTAGCACAGCAACTTCCAGCGGATTATAACACATCATTTAGAGGAAAGTGACTCTGATGGTGAAGAAAGTGAAGCTGGCATGTTTGATGGAGATTTAGCTGCTGTTGGAATCAGAAACAGATTGATGACATTACCCCGCTCTATGTGTGTATATCTATGTGTATATATCCATGTGTGTATATCCATGTGTGTATATATCTATGTGTATATATCTATGTGTATATATCTATGTGTGTATATATCTATGTGTATATATCTATGTGTGTATATCTATATGTATATATCTATGTGTATATATCTATGTGTGTATATAAACCCTCCCCTATAGTTAGGTGCCTTATGTGTGTGTTAAATACAGTAATGACACACAGAACTGAGACTGAGCCTTTTAGTACGGTGCCTTATATTCGTGACAATACGGTAACCCAAATTGTGTAAATTGAAGGAATACTGCTGTAAAGTACTCGTACTCGTACATTTACTGCAGCTGTGGGTGAATTCCTGACATATCTCACTGCACATCATCACCCTTCCACACACAGTCCAATAAAACACATGCTGCAGATGCCAAAGGCTAGAACTCGATCATCTTTACCCTACAACCCCTCTTCTCTCTTTCTCTTTTCTCTTTTTTTTCTGAGGGTAAATGGTAAAAGCGGAGCAACGATAACCTGACTCATCCTTCATCTGTAGATCTCTCTCTCTGACTGACTCTCGCTATGATAACCCTATTAAAATATTTTCCTCTGGCAAATCCCATAGAAATAAATCCTCTTTTTTTTCCCAGAAAGCTGTGGGGGGGGTCTGTCACATGCAGAAAAACAGTTGCCGTGGCAACGTCTGATGGTTTTTACACAGCAGCCTGGCTGTGATAAGTTGATGGGGACACTTTCAACCGTGTGCGTGTGTGTGTGTGTGTGTGTGTGTGTGTTTTTTGGGACTTGAAAGAAGTTGCACGTTGCAGGGAGGTAGACCGCTGGCTACGGCCGATTCATTACAAAAAGGTCATTTTAAAACAGTTTAAAGGAGCAGGAGTTCAGTTCACAGCCTCCTCATCATAGAAATAACACATTTTATCTTTAATTAAGTAAACCACTCAAAATCTTAATCCTATTTAACCTAAAGTGTAAGTGTATTTTCAGCTAAATACACTTAAAAACTGAAATTTCAACAGGTGAAAATATCACGTTAGTCAATTTATTATGATATATAAATTAATTTTTGTGTTAACCAAATCAGACAGAAAACTGAACTAACTGCCAGTGGAATGAGATCGTACTCAATTGTACCAAAAACAAGATATTTTCACTTGTTAAGATTCCAGTTTTTTCAGTAAAGTCCTGCTATTCATAATCCCACTTGTGTTGAAGTATAATTGTATTACCAGCTACTAAAAGTATTTGTTTTGCAGAATATTGGCTTGTGACTGATAAACTACTTTACAGAGTCCCAGGTTAAACCTGAGGGGTTTAGAGATGATAGATCAGGTAGGAAATAAGAAAAAAATCATTCTGCTACATAAATTAGAATTAATTCTTCCAAAATCTCTTTCGTTTTCAGATTTTTTGAGAAATATTGGAGAGTTTAACCTCTTTGAGCCTTAAACATGATTTGAATTTGATGATTTGAGGGAAACACGGTGGAACATGTTTGACCTTTGACACCGATTTATCGTACAAGGAACAATTCTTTATTATTGTAGTGTGATTTATGTAAATGAACTGATTTAATCTGCATTACAGGTATAATGATGCTAAATCAGACTTTTATAGTTAATCCATGATGATGAAGATGATGAAGATGATGATGAGTCTTCACAGACATGGTTCCAGTGTTGGCAGCTGCTGCCCCCATGTGGACAAACCTGGTACTGCAGCAGAAATAAGAAATATTAAAATAAAATAGACGCAAAAGTAGAGAAACGGGTTGAAATATTCAGCTTCTGTCTGTGTTGATGAGTCTGATATTAAGAAGTAAGAAGCTCCTAATGTGTGGAAAAAGCTCTAAACATGATTCTAGAATCAGTTTCTACTGGTGAGTAACTTTAGGATATGATGTTTTAAAGTAAATTTGCCTAAATTTGACAAGTTATACTGTATTAAAAATCTAATATAAAGTGATGTACTTAGGTTTAAAGTTGACTAAAGTCACACTAGAATGTTTAGCAATAAAGTCGCTTTATTCTTTAATGTCACATTAGTGACATCACAACGTTCTATATGTCCACAGTCATCCACTGTCAGACCTTTTTGATTAAAACTATTTATAAATAGAATATTCTCTGCCTCTGATATAGCTTTTTGTGTCTTAAAAAAATCCACTGGCCAGTATTTTAATAATAATTCTGAAAATGTTCTTTTAAATAATACAGCAAATTTTAAGAGAATAGAAAAAAATGACACATATTCAGAGGTAAAATGTGAAAGATCTTTGAACATTACTTTACCAAAGATATGATAATGTTCAATAAGAATTGGATCATGTTTTAATCCAAGGGGTGGAATGTTTTTGAACATTTAACCAGGGGATAAAATTGGGAGGAATTGGATAAAATGAAATGGATCTCCACATCCAGCTGATTAAATGTGGTTTGCTGTGATGTGAAATGGTATGTGTGCATAATTGGAAAACTTTAAAACAAAATTCTTTAAAAATTTCACTAATGTGCGGCATGATACTGCAGCTGAATGAGGTGCACTTTAATGTCAAGGAACAAAAAAAATTGAATCAGAGGCATAAAGAAGTGTTCTTCGTAAAATTTCATTTCACTGAAACTGGGACATATTTTTTTAAATTACAGGAAAAACGCCAAGAAGGTTGATTTCATGAATTTATTACCTTCCAAATTCAATCATCCTTCTCCTCGACTCCACCTGCGACTTCGGGGGAAAAAAAAACAAAAAAAAAACTCTCTCACGCACATTAAATCACAGAAATAAAAACTCGAGACAAACGCAGCTACAAAAACAACAAGTTATTTTTCCAAGTCACATTTTTCACTAGCGTCGCTTTCCAGTGCCACTGATATGCAGAAACACAACAGAGAGAGTGTGTGTGTGTGTGTGTGTGTGTGTGTGTGTGTGTGTGTGTGTGTGTGTGTGTGTGTGTATGTGTGTGCGTGTGTGACACATTTCCAGTAGAGCAGTAGTGGAGAGGTAGCAGACCATGTACCTGTTACACCAGAACAAACATTTATTAAAGTGTTCGAGGCCACGTGGACAACAGAACATGCCTGTTGGTGTCATGCTGTGTAGACATCGAACTCTTTTTGTTGTTTTAAATTAAAAATGAAGCAGTTCCACTTCCTCCCTGTGAGACGTTCACATTATTGAGACATACGTGTAGAACGAGGAAGGGGGAAGAAAATTAAATAAAAGTTGAACAGCAGCAATCGTGGAATCCCCTGCTCCATAGACAGGATGTTTGTGGATCCTAAACAGGGGACAGCGAGGCTTCCTTTTCCTTCTTCTTCTTCTCTGAACTCGTCCTCCTCACGCGTCGCTGCAGCTCGGCGTCACACACGTCGCCGTCGCCGTCCTTCCTCCTCGCTAAAGGCACTGGACTCGTGTGACAAAAAAAGGCTGATCGCAATAAAACCACTGGCCGCGTCACTTCTTCTTCTTCCCATTTTTGCATCTTCACGCCCTGCGGGATCCAGGCTTCCCGTCCTCCACGCCGGCGTGCGGCGTCACGACGTGTTTTTTTTTGCGTAAACATGGCAGTGTTCTCAGTTCTCTTCCAGGTACCTGGAGGGTCAGTGGATCTCAATGTGGACCTGTGAACGGATGAGGAGAAGTTCTCACATCTTTGACTTAAGCACAAGCAGCAATAGGGGCGGTGTTAAAGCAGAGAAAGTAGGAAAAAAATAAGACATTAAGCTTTAAGAAGCATTGCACCTGTTGTTCTATTTGTATGACAAAAATCATGATTTTCTGTGACTTTTTGACACAAACTGTAATATATTTAATCCATCTAGAATAGAAAAATAGTTAAAAGCATGTGTTTTTTAATTTTATAAAACCTTTTTAAGAGACTTTTTAAGAAACACCTCGTATTGAGTATTCAGGATTACACCACATGACATGATTTTTTGGCAATGTCCCAATAACAGAATGGAAAAAATACTCCATTACAAATAAATATCTTTTATTGGCAGCAAAATGTACCTAAGGTGTTCAAAGTAAGAGTAATAAATGTAGTATGGACTAAATATATTATATTTATATTGTCAAAGTTATTGTGTGATATTTCCTTGAACATTTGGGTCTAAGAGGTCATGTGGTGAACCCCAAACACATGGTACCAGATAGTTCACTCTCTTAAAAAAGTTTTAAAAAATTAAAAACTAGTTACAACTATATTCTGGGTGATTATATAGTTAAACTTTGCATTCATCAGGTTTCCCTGAATGTTCTTGTGTTCATGTTGGTTTCTTGTCATTTAAAGTAATGGACCAGGCTGTGGCGTGTGGAGCTGTCGATTTAGTTTTGCTCTTTGAGGTAAAAAAAAAAAAAACATAAAAAAACGGATAAATAAATAAAAAGAAAGAATTTAGTGTTCAGGAAAGAAAATCATATTAGAGAACTGTCAGAAATGTTCGGTATTCCTCTAAATAAAAACGCACTAGTGCTGCTGCTTCTTAGGAAAATACCAGAGCAGATCAACATGAGGGATTCTCACCTAGTCCTCACAATGAGGGCCCAAACAGTCAAACACATTTTACAAGGAATTGATTTAGAACTATATTTTACCTGCAAATGCAAGGATCATTTTAATGCTATATATGATATGAAATATATATATATATATATATATATATATATATATATATATATACTCACACATGATAGATGCAATAAACACAACATGTCATAGGTACCTGTAGCTATCACATGGATTGATAATTACGTAATTCAATAATTGTAGTATCTACTTCTTTACATTTATTTTCATTATTTATTTAACTTTTGAATCACAATTATTAATATTATAAAGATTTTTTTGTCTTAAGGCTTTTTTTCCTCTGCTCTGTATTTGCATCATTATTATATTTAATAATTTCTTAGAGTTAAACAAAGTGTCAGTACATTCATAAGGTACTCATATAAATCAGAATGTCTATTTCAAGTGGTTGAATTATCCTTTCGAGGAGCAAACTGGTTGAAGGTGAAACACAAAACAGTTCAAATGTCAGCGGAAGCGATGGAAAGTGGAGCTGAAAATAGTTGGAGAGTCATCTGAGCAGGAAAAAATCAATTTAAGGTATCAGGTATTTTTCTGAGGGGAAAAAACGAAAACTACTTCCGGTGTCTCAGTATTTAGAAAATAAAATAGAAGAGTCGATTATATAATAAAAAAAATACTCAATGAGTGAAGTGACTGATCCTTAAAATAGGTATAATAAGTATCATAAGAAAAAAATGTACTTAATAGTAATAGGGTATTGCTCATGCAGTTTAGGTTATTTCGTTATTACAGTATTGTATACTTGTTTTAATCACTACACGTGAGAGCATTTTAAAGTTCAATTCATCTTTATATATTATATGCAGATATAAAAAGAAAAGAGGATTTTTATTAGAATATTACAATAATTTTATGTAAATAAAATACTACTTAATGACTAAAGCTGTCAGATAAATGTAAAGGTAGAACACCTTTAAAATGAAACTGCATAAGCTGCACACAGGTTGCAGCAGGTGTAGCAAAAAATGTGGTAACCGGGTTATTTTGAGCCGCGCGGCCTTTGCCGGTGTAACGGAAACAAACGGCTCCGCTCTCACTAGAACAGCCGAGCGGATAAAACATGTGGGTGTTTACCTGTAGCCTGACATTAAACATCATGGACGCCACCAGGTAGATATACGGGAACCGGATTCGCAGTCGCCACGCGAGATCGAAAAATATCAACAAAGTCCTCGTCAAGCCTTTGGAGAACGCCCCGTAAGTCCGACCAGCGGAGCCCGAGAACCGGAGCACCAGATAAGACAAACCCGCCATAAAGGCGACGGCTGCGGGTGTCAGTTAGCGGCGAGGGGCGCGTGACGCTTCATGTTGCTAACGCCTGACACTGGGCTCCATTTCTTTTTCTATTTTTTAACGCTTTTTCGGCCGCTTGTGTTGGCGAAGCTGCTCCACCCCGACTTCCTGTTATGGTGTTAACAGTCATCGGGAGGACCGATAACGGTGTGACACACGGAAGTCACCGGTGCTACTTAATTATCGGTCCCCGAGTTCAGACTCACAGATATCTTCATTGAAGCTTCATAAAGTCTAAAACAATTAATAACTCCAAAGAAAAGAAACGAAATAAATTTATTTCAAATATATATATATATATATTTCTTCAATTTTATATTAACTAAATAATTTTCTCTAGTTTAATTATATTATAATCATCTCAGACTAACTATTAGTTTATTTTATTTATATTTGTTGTAAATTGTGTTATTCATTCTGAATACTGCAACGACTTTTTCTATGTTCTTCAAGGAGGTCTTCCAAGACCTTTGAGGTCTTGAGTGTATTTACTCACTAAAAATATGTATGACCATGTTTGAGTTTGTCATTATTTGCAAAGTTTATTTTTTACTTTATTTGCAAAGTACTTGTGACCATACAAGAAGTTTAACTTGGATTTTCTCTCATCCGTTCACATACACACAAAATATCTATATACCAATATCAGAAAGATACTCAATAAAAGTTCTGTAGAACATGACTATACCTACACAACCTTATATACATAAACCTTCAAATAAACATATACCTAAATGAGGTCATGTGTATTACTGCATTATTGATATTTTACGCGTATAGGGTCTTGATTGTTTTATTACACAGGGATCTGGCTGGGTCTGGTTGGTGGACTCATTGCATTTTGGGGCCTTTAATTCAATAAATTGAAGCATTTTTTGTCAAAATGATGTTTACTTCATTCCATTTGTGATTAACATAAACAGCATTTTGTTTTCATTTGTTAAATCACATTTATAAATGGAAATATCATTTGTTTTTATTTATTTTGTTTTTCTTCATTAAAAAATGTGAGGAAAAGCATCATAAACGGCTATAATTATCAACAAATGCACAAATAAACCTCATTTTAAATAAATATAAATGAATGGGGGTAGTAAATAAATAGATGTGTATTATAATATGAATAGTTTTCAAGATATTAACATATAGTAAAGGAAAAAAGATAAATAAAGAAAAAACAGGCAAGATAGTAACATTTCTCTAAGTAGTTTTTTTTAATATGCTAATATTGTATATACATTTTTATCATCAATAATTTTAATACAATGATATTTCTTAAATAAAAAAACACAAATCAAAGTCCATAGCCCTGGCCTTGTGACGTCATATCCCCAGTCCGTGTCACACTCTAAATCGTCCGTCTTACTTGATGGCGCTTTTTTTACATAACCAAGTTAAATCTTCTTTAAACCGATGCCGCCCGGATACATCTTTTCTTAATTACATTTTCAGATTTTACTCAAGATGGCGGATTTAATTAGGTGCGGTATTTGAGGAGAAGAGGCTCGTCAAAGTGTCCGTGTGGGCGTATCCAGCCCAACCCGGAGCACCGGAAGCAGCGTCTTGCTGGTGGCGGTGACTCGCTTCGTTTTTTTCCGCTCTTCCTCAGGGGTGGTGGCCGCTGTTTTCGCTTCACAGCTTCCCGATCAGCCCAAACGAAAGCATGGGAATGTAGCGAGGGAGGAATCTCAAGAGTAAGCTCAACAAACTTTAAAAGCAAAAAAGAAAAAAGTAGACGCGAAGTTACTGGGAAGTTTTTTTTTTGTTTTTTTTTTACCCCCCCTCTCCCGTTCCGCGTCGAAGGCCGTTTGGTGAGCGCCTCCGCCGGGACGTTCCCCCAGCAGCGACCCCCGGACAAAGGAAAAAAAAAGAGTTGCGAGCTAACGTTAGCTCCCCGGCTAACTTAGCATTCCTCCAGCTGCGGCGCGATGCAGGCCATAAAGTGTGTGGTGGTCGGGGACGGGTGAGTCTCATCGATCCGATTATTGATCCTAAACCGATTCGATCGATCGGTTTAACACTTGAAGCGAAACATCAGCTGCTGTCAGCACGCGAGCTTTTATTAGCCGCTTTCAACTTTTATCTGCTTATGTATCATTGGTTTAATTTAATTAACACTTTTTTTATATAATAATTCCAATTATTCGCTAGTAATCAGTTTACTACTTTTGATGAGTAACTTACAGTTGTGGGAAATAAATACGCACATTTAGTACTGTACTCAAGCGCAATTAAGAAGTACTTGTACTTGAGTATTTCTATCTTAATGTTACTTTATACTTTACTATATTTGTCTAAACTTATCTCTTTTTACAGCAGATCTGACATTAATAATATTTTTAATATGTTTACGGTGTGTAGAAAGTTCTGTATAAAGTTTATTAGATAAACATGTGATACCTATATAATATTACATAATACAAATTAAAGCAGTACTTTAGTTTTTATACACGAACACATGAGCTTTTACTTGAATAACAAGTAAAAGTACGTAATCTACTCAAGTACTGTACTTAAGCACAATTAAGAGATACTTTTACTTTTCTTGAGTATTTCTAGCTTAATGTTACTTTATATACTACATTTACTTATCTTTTCAGATGCAGATTTGTCATAAAATATTTTAAATTTTTTGCTGTTTGTAACACACTGTCAAGAAAAAAGTTCTCTATAAAGTTTATCAGATAAACATGTGCTACTAGTATAATATTACAAAAAGAAAAATAAAGCAGTACTTTAGTTTTTTATACTCTATAACACTAGTGCTTTTGCTTGTACATTTTACTGATAACACTCATGTACTTTTACTTGGAAAAACATTTTAAATTCAAAACATTTACCTGTAATTAAGTATTTTAAGACAACAGTAAAGTTTAGCTGTAAAAAAAAAAAAGTACCAAAG
The DNA here is from genome assembly GCA_036785175.1 of Eupleurogrammus muticus. Lineage (NCBI taxonomy): Eukaryota > Metazoa > Chordata > Actinopteri > Scombriformes > Trichiuridae > Eupleurogrammus > Eupleurogrammus muticus. The sequence continues at coordinate 1,719,540 of JAYKQN010000011.1, forward strand.
TAGATTTACTTAAATAGAATAGAGGTACTTTAATATTTTCATGTGATGCTACTTTATGATATGTACGTTGTGTGAAAGATGCCAAATATCATAATGTAGGACTTTAACTATTGGTCTACACAGACTAAAACTAGCTCCACTTTGATAAACTAAAATGTGTAAATTGTTGTCATGTGTATTTAGTGATTAAAAAGCAGTTGTATAATACACTACAATGAATAATAATATAAAACAGTTTGGCGAATAAGTACTTTCACTTTTGATACTGACAATATTTATTAAACATCATTTCATTTCAGTTGGGCTTTTTTTAATCTTGGACAGTTTTCTGCTTTTGCTCAGGGTAGGGACGGGACACTTTGTCCAGCTCTGGTAACTTATTACAATAAAAACCAGTTTGTATGCGAGAGGCCGGCGTAGCGAGCGGTGTGTGTGAGTCACACGTCACAGCTCACCTCACCTCTGCCCCCAAACACGTTAACTTTGGACCTGGCAACGCTCTCGTTTAAGAAATACTCGTTTCCGTGGCTTTGGACGCCTATTCCAGCTCCTCAACGAGTCAAATCAAAATGCTCAGGTCGTCAATATCTCTGCGTTTTTCATTTAAATAATGAGCGGCAACAGTCCTTTGGCTCCATAATGACATGTGGGAGGATAAACACACACACACACTCACACACACTCCTCGGTGTAGATCTGGGTGTGGTGGATACCGCAGCAGCAGAGTCACTGATGGGCCAACGTCATTTTTTTATTTCAACTGCGCAAATCCTGGTTGCAGATAGATGGTTGGAGTCATTGAAAGCATCTGATTCCGATAGCGTGCATGCGTGTGTGTGTGCGTGCGTGCGTGTGTGTGTGTGTGTGTGTGTGTACTTGTGTGAACCCAGTCTACGCTACACAAGCCTGTTTCCTCCATCTAAGGGAAAACTATAGCTCATTGGCTTTAAACTGGGACTATACTCATCATGTGTATGTTATTTTAAAGCATCATACATGTTTTATACATATATATATTTATTAAACTGAACATCTTTTGTCTCATGCTGCAGGTCTGAGAAATGATAAATGAAGTATAAAGTAAATGTATAATTGAGGTATATTTGCTGTATATAAAATAATAAAACCTTCATCTTAATAGTAACTAAAGCTGTCAGATAGATGTACAGGAGTAGAAAGTATTTCCCTCTGAAATGGAGTTAGGTGGAAGGATAAGGCAGCATCACGCTGAAATACTAAAACAAAGTACCTCACAGTACTCGCGTAAATGTGCAGTTACTTTTCACCACTAGAAATCCTGCCAAATACAAGTAAAAGTAATGAATTCAAATGTATAAAAAGTAAAAGTACTCAAGTGTCACAGTGACCAAAAATGGTACAAATGAACACAACATGTACGTGTTGAGTCCTGATGAACGCTCCTTACAACTGTATTAAAAAAAGTTTTTGACTTTCTCTTTTCTTGCCAAACCTGGTGTCGCTTACTCATATATAATATAATATATACGTGTATCAAATGTCTATCTAATACACTTTATAAAAAACAGTTTATACACCGTATTGCAAGCAGTAAAATATTAAAAATGTTTTGTTTTATGCCAAATCTGCATCTGAAAAGACTTTTGTCTGTCAGATTAATATAATAAAGTATAAAGTAACTTAAAAATAGAAATACTCCAGTAAAGTACATGTATCTATTAACTCGCACTGAATGAAACATTACTTAGACATAGTAAAAATTGTTTTTATAACTTTAAATAGCCTAAATTTTTTTTTCTTTTTTTATTATATGTATTGAAAGGAAAAAGTTGTAAACTCAGGATAGTTTGATGCTATGTGAGTCAATATGACTCCATTGGGTTTCATGTATCAGGAACTTTCACATATTTGTATATTGATGACATGAAAACAAACTGTTTTGAGCTTATTAGAAAAATAATTCTAATGTCAGAAAAACTACCTATAGTAAGTTTAATTCTTTATTTGCTGAAAAATGTCCAAAATTCTGAATAAAAGTCAACCTTTGTTTGGGAGAGAATGATGCTCACATGTCAAATGTCCATGAGCTAAAGGGACTGGTCATGTGACCTCAGAAATGACATCTCCTTCAAAATAAAAGCCCCATTTTCACACCCATCTGTAAAAACATAGGTTTTATATCACAGCTTTTCATAAAGATAAAGTAGTAGTTATGTAATTATCCCCGCTATGTAATAGAGGGATAATTCTACTACTAATTCTAACTTAGTACAACATGAAAAAACAGATTAATACAATTAAACCCGTCATACATGAACAGATAAAGTTGAAACTAATTCATGCTGATCTTAACATTAAATCAAATTAATTTACTACGTTGACACTCTAATAAAGTGATTGGTGGAGTAATGGTTGCAACTCTAGTGTTGACCTGCGATGAGGTTCTGGTTAACACCTTAACGCGGGAGTTGTTCTTCTGGTGGACGATTGTTAATGTGCAGTGATTTTCTTGTTTGTGCAGAGCTGTGGGTAAGACGTGCCTGCTCATCAGCTACACCACCAATGCCTTTCCTGGAGAGTACATCCCCACCGTGTGAGTATCCGAGCTGCAGGCAGCTCCGTTTAAATCCTTAATCATTAATAATGAATTAATGAGCGCATGGAGGGAAGAAGTCGCTGCTGGTCTCCGACGCCGCCCTCGGCCCTTCAGGTTTTTGGTATCATCTCCATCATCTTCCTGAAGTGCTTCTTTTGAGATGGAAATCCAGCCGCTTGCTGAACCGGTTCCAAACCCCCGCGACTGATCTTGATAAACGCTCAGGGACCCGGATTCTGCAGGAAGCTGCTTCATCACGCAGGCTTTTCTTATCTGATCCCAGAGCAGCGGCGACTTTCTTGTTGTAGATTTGCTGTCTGGTGTTACATCTTCACCTGATGTATTGTCCTCCTCCAGATTCGACAACTACTCGGCCAATGTGATGGTGGACGGGAAACCCGTGAACCTGGGCCTCTGGGATACGGCAGGACAGGAAGACTACGACAGACTCCGCCCACTCTCCTACCCACAGACGGTACAATTATTATTATAGAAAACAAACACACACACACACACATATCATGACTGATGTGCTGCATTTGCCTTGAAGCAGGTTTTGATTTTAAATGCAGTCCTTGTATAATCCATTAGGTGTGTGTGTGTGTGTGTGTGTGTGTGTGTGTGTGTGTGTGTGTGTGTGTGTGTGTGTGTGTGTGTGTGTGTGTGTGTGTGTGTGTGTGTGTGTGTGTGTGTGTGTGTGTGTGTGTGTGTGTGTGTGTGTGTGTGTGTGTGTGTGTGTGTGTGTGTGTGTGTGTGTGTGTGTGTGTGTGTGTGTGTGTGCCTGAATGAGGAAGTCTCGGGGAAATAAAAACACCGCACCTTTTGTGCAACATTAACACATGATTTTTTTTTTTTTTAACACAGCTCTCAAGGAAGTGATTGTTCCCGGCTGTGATTTGCTGTGTGTGTGTTTTTCTTTTTTCTCACCAGGATGTGTTTCTCATCTGCTTCTCACTCGTGAGTCCGGCCTCGTTTGAAAACGTCCGTGCCAAGGTGAGCGTTTGGTTAAAAAAAAGCTTCAGGATGCTCATATCTGATCATTAATCAGCCTTAAAAAAACACATAAAAATTGCGTAACAGATAAATTAATATTGTCAGATTTCTAAAGAGTAGGTTTCACCCTTTTATGAGTCAGTGACAAATCATGGTTGGAAAGATTAAAAAATGAAAAACTTTAATATACAGTATTAAGAGCATTCTTCAAGATGTACGTTTTTGTCCTCATGTTGGTTTCTCGTCATTTAAACGTCTATTTGTGCCATTTTTGTTATACAAAATCAGGATTTTGTGCAATTTTTTTAAGCTAAATGTCAAATGGTGTAACCAAAAAAAGATAGCTCTAAAATATTTAGAATATAAAATATTGATATCATGTGTTTTTATTTTCCTTAAACCCTTTTTAAGAGAGTTTACACCACGTCACAGATTTGTTATTTCACAAACATTTAGGAAAATACTGCATTTTTTACTCCATACTACATTTTTTTTTTTTACTACTTTTAACATTTTTTCGGCCAGTGCTTCTGTCCTTTTGCTAAGTACCATTTAGAATAAATGAGATTAACTAGTAATGACTAGTTATTGCTTTTTTACCTAAGTAAGAACTCTGAGTGCTTCTTAGAATATTAAACTAGTTGATACCATGTGTTTTTGATTTTTGAGTTAAACTATCTGGTACCACGTTCTTAGGGTTTACACCACAGGATGTTTTTGGCATAGGCCCATATATCTAATCACTGCTTTCTGCTGAAAAGCCAACCCACATATAATGGGTTATAATTCATGTCGGTGTCAGAAGATGAAATCTGTGATGTTTGAATGAGTCCCAGGTTGATCAGGTTTTCTGAGTCGTTAGTTTTGGATTTTATTCGGACATGAATCAGACAATCTGCTGCCAGAGGCCGACCCAGAAAAACAAATGGTTTCAGAGGCACGTGGATCATAATCAGACTGACATGTTTACAGGTCTCTTTAATCATGTGATTTGGTCCAATAAATAAACGGCGTTCCCGTTCGCACTAATGATCGCGGTGGATCGGGCTCATTCCTGGCAGTAATTTGCTCGGCGTGGCCGGCATTTACCGGCCCAGCCGCTGCGGGCTCGGATAACACAAGGCAACTTTGTGAGCATAAATATTTTACGGCCTTTTAACGGGAGGGTGACGGTAAACGGAGAAATATCCCGGCAGAGCGGCATCTGATCGGCCGATGAAGCCCGAACGCGGCGGCGGCCATCGATTGGCTGTGCTTCATTGTGTTATGCGTGCAGACGGCGGGTCTAGTTTTTGTCTGCAGACGCTCGCTCTGGTTTACTCACAGGGGTTTTGTTCGTCGTGTTTCCTGTGTTCACTCTGGATTTGTTCACGTCATAGAGACGCTAGACCATAGCCAATAAGGCGCATATATTAATTCTCACACTTATTTTTAACCATTTATTTATAGTTTACTCCTATGAATAAATCTCCTTATTTAAGATGTGATCACACTGCTTTTAATCTGCTTTAAAATCTTTTCCCCTCAGTGCTGCTTCTTTATTAGGTTTTAATCATAAATCACATAAACCTGAGCTCCAACACTAAATAAAGTATTTTTATCTGTTCCTGTTACAGCATCAATATATATCATCAATATCCACATCATCAATACAATAATAAAATAGTTTAATATAATATCAGTAGTAGCTGCAACTAACCACTATTTAGATATTTATTTAGATTGGAGCTGTTTTGTAATCTCCTTTTTTAACATCTTACAGAAAATATTCTTCATGTTCTGGAATGATCCTCAGTGATTTAAAGCATTTTATGGACTAATAATTGACGTTTGAACTCTAATCTTATTAATCATTGAATTGTGTGATGCAGATAATTTATTAAGTCATGTTTTTTTTTAATTCTGTTTTGGGTCATTTTGTTTTTGTTTAAGTTGCATATTTTTAGTAAAACAGGATTTTAGATGTTTTTTTTATATTCCAGTTCTATTTGCTCTGTAACTGCAGCATAATTGTTTCTGTTGTCACTTCACATGTTGTAGATTTTCTTTTTATTCCAGGTTTGAGTCCAAAAACCTGATTTATTATCATTTATAGCAGGAAAACTGAAAAATTGACTTCTGGACAAGTTCTGAGCAGGAATGTTAAAAGTTCTTTAATGAATGGAAATGGAATGATCCTCAGTGAGATTTATAGGATTTTATGGACTAATAATTGAAATAATAGATCTTTGAACTTTTATTAATTATTGATCATTGCATCAAGATAATTTAGCTTATTTCACTTTTTTGTCCTGATTTGGGTCAGTTTGGTCTTGTTTTAAGTGTTATCTGTTTCAATATTCTAACTATTTTTGTTCTATAACATCTACACAAATAGATTCTGACTCTTCTGTTGTTTCCTCACATGTTGTAGATTTCTTTTATTTAAGTCCAATATCTCTACAAGATCCAGATTTCTTATCATTTCTAGCAGAGAAACTGAGAAATAGTCCTGATGTCTTTAGGTTCTTTAACCCTTTCTCGTCCTGGTCTCTGCAGTGGTACCCTGAGGTGAGACACCACTGTCCCAACACTCCCATCATCCTCGTGGGCACCAAGCTGGATCTGAGGGATGACAAGGACACCATGGAGAAGCTGAAGGAGAAGAAGCTCTCCCCGATCACCTACCCCCAGGGCCTGGCCATGGCCAAGGAGATCGGTGAGAAACAGAGAATAGCTTTATCAACTAACAGAAAAGATTTAAAGTGCATCTGAAATTAAAAAATAACATGAAATCCTTAATTAAACATTTTCTGACTGACTATGTCAAACCATATGATACTAAAAAATATTAGCGTGATTGTCCGCTGCCAACATTTCAGACTCAGTAACACACCGGTCTTTCACAGTGAACCAAGCGCTACAGACGCTTCGTCATATTTCCTCGTCTTAGCTTTGGGAGACTTTCGTTTGTCTCTTCATCTCCGTCTCTCTCCGCCTGTCTTCTCATCCCTGTTAAATATGTTTTCATGGTGTCACTTGGTGTCTACACTTCATACTCATACTCTGTGCTGTATGCTCCCTGTGAACACTCTGCTGCCCCCTGATGGAGTGGAGGTGCAACTGCACTTTATTCTAGGACAGTAGAGAAAGCTTGTTCCCAGAGGTCTAACCCACTATTCTCACATTTCCTCCTCCTCCTCTTTCTCCTCCTTCAGGTTCCGTCAAGTACCTGGAGTGCTCAGCCCTGACCCAGCGTGGCCTTAAAACCGTGTTCGACGAGGCCATCCGGGCTGTCCTCTGCCCTCCACCCGCCAAGAAGAAGGGGAAGAAGTGCAGCCTCCTCTAGGACTTCCTCCTCCTCCTCCTCCTCCTCCTCCTCCTCCAGGAGTGGTGAGGGAGAAACACACCAGTATAAAACACACACACAATAACCACGTACTCCAGAGTCTTTCCTTCCTTCCATATGTGTAGCTGCAGCAGTTTAAAACCAACCGTTTCCATGAAGAATTTGACTTAGGGTCAGATTGTAGGAGAAGGGGGTTGGAGCGTTCTCGCCCCCACGGTTCCTTTTGTTTCCTTAACATCGTATTCTGTCAGACAACACTATGAGGCCTTCTAAACATGGATTGGTTTTTTTTTTGTAAATTAGGACAGTGGAATGAATCAGCTGTTGTCCTCCTTCTCTATTGTTTACAGTCTTGTTTTTTTGTTTTTTGAGTTGCCAAATAGATTCCAGACGTGCTGTATTTCAGTCGATGAGAATAAAAAAAAAAGCTTCTAAATCACAACAAGGAACTTGAAGTAACCATCTGTGAAGTTCTTTATTTTTTTTGTTCCTGTAACATGATCTCTTTTTATCGGTAGTTAGTTGTTGTTTTTTTCCTCCTTCTTTCCAATCCCAGCACGTGATTTATGTAAATGAATTCTCACGGATTCGAGCGGACGCCGGAGAAAATGCTGAGAAGCTCAGCGTCTGCTGACACCAACAGTGCTTTTTAATCCCTGAAGAATCAGGAGGATCCAGTGTTTTACGCGTTTCCCACTGGACCTGTCGGGTTTATGATTCCTGTTTTTTTTTTTTTTTATTTCCCTAGAAGTGTCTCGACCGTATCGCTGCCCAGGAGTGGAAAAAGAAAAGCTGAAATCTTGGATAGATTAGACCAGTTTAGGTGTTTTCGGTGGTGGGGAACAAGAGCACCTTTAATGCTCTGTGGGCATTTATCTGAAACCTTTTGTGCATCACATTTGATCCTTCTCATTTTTATTTGAATAGCATCACTACTGGCTAAGCAATGTCACTAAGAAGAGCATTTACTCCTGCTAATAACAGTAACAAAGCTACTGTCGGTTATGGTGTAGTATACAGTGTACTCATCTTTGTTTTTGTTATAATCATGTCATTGACTTATTTTGTATTTTTCTTCACAGAAATTACACTTCACTCACTGTATTGTCGACTAACACTATGAATATCCTTTGTTATTACCTCTACAGTTAACGCTACCTTAATCTCCCTAAAGCCGAGCTTTTTGTAATTAATGCTGACAGCATGTACGTGCGACATATACTGAAAACTAAGATAGAATTGCTACAGTTATATTTTTTGCCTATTTACAAAAAAAAGTGTATTTGAACTACTAGATCAGGGGTTAAGTACATGTTGCTCATCTGTGATGTATTCAGACATCAAGCTGTGCTTTATTTCAAGCCAATGTCGTGACTCTTTAGTTTTATGGATAAAAAAGCTATTGTCACTTTTTGAAAAAGCCAATAAATTCCAATAAAAGTGAAACTCTTACTCTGCCTCTTTTTTTTTTTTCCCCTGACAAGGCACCGGTTTTCTAAATGTCTAAACAAACATGTTTTACCAGAACTGATTTTTCTGGATTTTCATAAAAACGTGACCTTTGAACATCGTGTAAATCTGGGTGAGTGTGACCATAGAACCAACTCCTACGAGCAATGCAGTTCCAAAAACTTTTTTATATGGATTTAGTGTGCATTTAATACCAGGAAATTATTTAATAAAAATCTGTTTTTAATCATACATCCATATTTTCAGGAAAAAAAACTTACCTGTATTAATTATGGCAAAGTGAATATGAAGGATTCACCTCATATTACTTAGACATGTTAAAAATGTTCTGGATGTTTCTGTTATTTAAATGGACTCATATTTAAAATAATAAAGTTGTAAATAGCCTCAGGATAGTTTCATGCTATGTAATTTGATGTGATCCAGTAGGTTTTATGCAATACAAATTTTCCATATTTGCAGATTGTCTCCATGTAGCGGCAAATATTTTAGCATATTTAGTATGTTTTGGTGAATGCATATCATGTCGATAGAAAAGAAAACTCACTAAAACCTCACCTCAAACTACAGCAAGCAGAATGTGTGCTTCTCATTAAAAAAAAAAAACTGTAAAATTCCTACTATATGAACAGTTAGAGCGCTATCACCAGTTTATGACAGAAGAAAAGCTTTTCTATCAAACTTTTCTCTCACAAACAATTACTGGATCATGTATAAAGTTTGAGCACAGTTAAAGAAATGTGCATTTTTTTAATAAGACTTTTTACACTGAAATGAGTGAAATGTTTACTGAGATGTGGTGAAACTAAAGGTCAATCAGTCAGTTTTGGCAGTACAGTTGGTGATAGAACGCTGATGTTCACACATGGGTTAGAATGGCCATTTCTGATTAATGTCACAATTTTGTGATGTGAGAAAAACTCTTTTTTTTTTTAATTACAAGAAAAATCTGAACCTTAAAAGGTCATATCAACATAACTGACAATTCATAAACCCACAAGGTTTTTTTTTATAATACATGCAGTACAGAAAACTGAAAATAAGTCGTCACTTTGTCACTTGATATGTGCATTTAAGGCATTTTTCAGTGTCAGCAGCTTTCAGCAGTCGTGCTGCAGCGGTTCAGGAGTCGACGAATCTCAACAAAGTCCCTGAAGTTGTCGGTATGCTGCAAAGAAAACGAAGAGCCACTTCAGGAAACTCTGATTAGAAAGGCACACGTGTATGAGAGCGTGAAGGATTCCTCCCTGTTAAAGGTCTGAAATAAAAAAAAGTCTGTTTACCTCTCCACCAGCTCCGCACCAACAATGTCATGAATGTGGTATTTCATGTGGAATTTCACTTGTGAGGTCGTCCTGCGCTGCTCCAGCTCGGCCTGCAGGACCTCGCTATATTTGGACTTCTTCACCATGCCGAGCACGGCTTTACGACCTAGAAGAGGGAGAGGAGAGAAAGCGAGGAACAAACAGTCCTCCCAATTAGCAAGAGGCCGTCAGCGCACCCCCCCCCCAGCTGTCTGCTGACCTCAACGCCCCCACCTTGTAGTAAGTACTTGGTGAATCTGCCGGAGTTGGGAATGGAGAGCCACCAGCTGCCCGCGTCCCTCACCGTCAGCACGCCCGACTTCACCAGCTGCCTGGTGGCCAGAAAACACAGAAAAATGTCTCAAGTATAAACACGTGCAAGACCCCATTCCCACAAAAAGCAACTCTGGTTTCAGAGATACAGACACAGGACAGAAATGAATTGCTGGCTCTCAGGAGCATATCTGAAAATGCCCACTCTCATAATATGTTAAGATTTAACCATTTAAAGCAATAAAAAATACCCAAGAAGCTTGAACTTTCTTCCAATGTTGATTTTGGAGGTAAAAATAGTATTGACATGATAAAGATTTTTTTTCCTCCCGTACGTTATCTCAGAGTCTGTGAAGAGGAACTCCCGGATCATCTTGTCCTTGCTGAAGCTCAGATCCGTGCAGGACGACGGGACTTTGTCCAGGAACCGCTCCACGGCCCCCCGGGTGTCCCGGCCCTCCTCCCCAGCCAAAACTTTGGCCTTGTAGTCCGAGGTGAAAAGCAGCGCGAACGCTTCGGCGTCGAAGCCCAGCTGGAACATCAGCAGCTCACCTCCTTCACGCAGTTTATTCTGCGAAACCGTTGGGTTATTCACGATGGGTTTACAGGAAAAGGGATAGTAAAATGTATTGTCACAAGATTAAAAAAAAAAAAGCCCTCACCACTTCCCTGTCCACCATGGTCCTGTCATGGTGCACGCTGTACAGCTGGTGCTTCAGCACGATTTGTGGTAAGGCGTCGTTGAAGATCTTCCTGGGGAACAGAGTCATCAAGTACTCCAGCGTGGATCTGACGTCGCTCGGACCTTTTTAAAATAAAGAACAAGTGCAAATTTACATCCGGTGAGTTTAAGACAACCTCATTGAGTTTAGAGGCTTCATGTACCTTCACCATCACAGACCACCCCGAACTTCTGAGTGTCATTTCTCCTTTTCTTCACCTTGAACGTGTCTGAAATCAGAGCCCGTTTCCTGTTCATACCTGAAAGACAACGTATGGCACACAAATCGTGAACCCTGTGACCTCACAACCGCAATCCATGAGTTAATGTGAATATTGGCTCATTGGAAAGACATTATTAATATCACCACGTGTAACACCTGTATTTAATATGTCATGTCAATATGGTTAAAAGGCCACTCAGTTAATGGATAGGGTTTTTTTTTTTGCTTGACAAGATTATTTGTATTATTTAATTTGTATTTGTATTATAATCTTATTATAGTATTATTTTATTTATTTATGGTGTTGCGAGCAAATTTGTATCCCTGGCAGAAATCAGCCTCTACCCCCTTTACATGCAAAAAACATTTTATATTACAAGGATAATGCAGCCCGTGTGGTCATTATTACTTTAATTTGTCCTTAATATAAACATAATTTTGACGGAGCCATCCGTTTCAAACGCATTAACCAGAGAATGTTTTTTCCTAGGACGATTGTGTGGATGACCCGCACTACTCTGCCTGTGATTGGCTTACTGTGTATTCCCGTTCTAATGTTAACCAATCCGATCCATGAAGGCAGAGAATATCAGCCAATCAGAGACAGCGTAAGGCGGATCATCCCACAATCGTCCTAGGGGAGAAAAAATGCCAACAACGAGAAAATAAAAGCAACCTGAGCTAATGTTGCTAACTTGGTCCGTATAAATAAACACAACCCCACATATCTGAGGTGTTAGATCAGTTAAAAATCTTACCTGGATAACAATTAATAATATAAATACCGGTGTTCGCATTGCTTAGGTCCCATTAAACACTGCTAACGGCTCCCATAGCTCCAACGGCCAACTTTAAAAGACTTCTTCTTCTTCTTTGGAGGACTGTAATGGCGGCTGTCGTTCTTCCGGTTGATTTACTGCCTCCTTCTGCTTTTCGTCCTCCTCGTTGTCCCGTTACTCTGTCTTAGCGACCACCGAATATATTGAAGAGGGATATTAAAGGCATTGCTGTGTTTATTCTGCTAAATTGTTTATTAGATGGGAATAATTTAATAACCAACCCACATTCTCAAGCAGAAGGGGGCGGTAACACGCATTGACAAAAAACAAAAAAAACACGAAGAAGAAGACGCGGAAGTCGCAGCGTTGTTTTGAGTTAGCGTTCGATGCTACTGATGCTAGCTAGCAAAACACACGCTTTTGTATTAATATGATCACTTAAGTGTTTTGTGTCAATCAGGAAAAATGCTGTATAATACAATTGTATTTTCCGACCCGAAGTTGTTTTTATTATCGTGACTGAACCGTTATTAATTCAAGTTTAGCTGTTTGTGTGTCTCCTCATTAAGGTAAATGTCATTTTAAATTAATTTGGGTGAAAATAAACACGTGTTTCCCTGTGCAAACATGCCTGTTGGATGTTATGTAAATAGTTAACTTAGCAATTTGTTTACAATGTTAGGTATTTGATGTACAATTTTGACAATGTATTTCCATATATTAACAGTAAAAATACAATTTAAGCAAAACTAGATTAACCTTTATTCATAAAAAATACGAATCTACTGTGTATATATTTGTATTTACTACATGTTAATTGCAAAGATAGTAAGTGTTGATTTGACAAATGTATCTGCAGGTAGTATTAGCTGTTTGAAATGGTTATTTATAATTAAATTAATGTTATTTATTGCATTTGTAGCAGTGATGCATGAAGACCACCTGATGACGAATTATTAACATTTGTGTACCTATTGATCATTTTTTAGTATTTATAGAATGGATCACCACAGATCCCAAAACAATCCCAACTCCAGCTACCACAGCCAGTCAGGGTGCAAGAGGGAGAGAGACGACGCTGGCAGGAATCACTGGGGAAATAAACACTTCAGACCGAATCAGCATCGGTCCGGGTCCCCCTCCAGGAAAAACCCGGCCGGCCCCCAGACCCTGAGCACCAGACGGGAACTGTACGAACGGGACTTTCCTGTCTACAAACAGCCGGTGGAGGTGGGAAGCTTCTCCCTGGACTCAGAGCGGAGGTTCTTTAACGACAGCAGGCAGCTCCGGTACTACGTGGAACCCGACAGGAATCCTAACTTCAACCTGAGGGACGGCTACAGGGACCGGTTCGTGAAGCGGGACGACAGCGTGAAGGAGAGGCTGGACCATATCCTGCGCTGGATCCTGGCCAACAGATCAAAACTCACGTCCAGGACGGCCATGGCCTCCTCACGGTGTGTGTCTGTGGGATCTCTATCATTCCCTGTGTTGTAGCACTCACTCAGATCCTGATCTGTATTCTCTCATCTAACCACCTCCAGTGCTCTGGACCTGGACTTTGTGACGTGGCGGGGTCACCTGACCAAGCTGCTGACCGCCCCTTACGAGACCCGGGAGGGCTGGCTGCTGGCAGTCAGCCGGTTCCGGGGGAACCTCTACATCAGCGAGGTCGAGACGGAAGCCGCTCGCAGGGATCGAGAAAACCGCACCGCCAGGCACGAGGAGATGATGTACTGGGGATACAAGTTTGAACAGTACGCATGTACAGGTAGGCAGAAGCTGTAGGTTTACACTAATATCTGATGCTTTTTTTTTTTTTTTTACTCAAAATGTAGTCCTCAACCACCTAATTCAGCTCAGCTATAATGAACAAAAATATGAGCAAATACTGTCAAATATTGTTCACAAATGTGTTTAAATGATGCGATGACATGAAGCACTACACCATCACTCCTCCTCCACATCACAGGGGTTTCATATCCAGATGCTGATTGGACAGCTTGATTATTACAGGTGTCCTTAGACTGGCCTCAGTAGGAGGCCTGAACCAGATTAGTTTTATTGGGGTCTGGGGGACTCAGAACACCAGTCAGGATCTGGTGTGTACATTTCCTTCATAGAGTTGGTCAGGTTGTGGAATGTTTGAGTTCATCTCATAAAAAACAGTTTTACTTTTATATTTGTATTCAGTGTACATTTCAAACATTTTACCCTTTGACTTACTATCATTGCAATATTTTTTTCTTACTGTGGAAGGATTTATTTTAAAATGCCAATTTTTTTTTGTTTTGTGCTTTTTTTTGCTTTTTTTAGATTGACAATTTGAAACACAAGCTTGTGTCAAAATCATTTAATCTACAGAAAGTGGGAGGCAGATGTTTTCAGAGACGTTGTCCTCCCTTGTAGATTCCATCCACGGTGTACCGGACCCCGGTGGAGTGGTGAACACCAACGAGGCCTTTTGCACCGTGGTGCAGACTCGCCTGGCGGACCACAAACTCCTGTTCTCCGGCGAGGTGGACTGTCGGGATAAAGACCCCGACGCCCCGGCCCCTCCTGCCTGCTACGTAGAGCTGAAGACCTCCGCGGAGATCTGCACCCCCAAACAGCGCAGCAACCTCCACAGGTATCAGGAGCAAATAAGAAGTCTACAAATCAATAACGGTTTCATATCGTTGCCCTATTTAAAAAAATGGCCTAAATTAGTTTTTAAATAAGGTGAGTTTTTGTCCTAAATCATCTCTTGATGATGCTGCTGCGTCTGGTAAAATCACCTTAATCCTTAGTTAAAAGATCTGACTCTTTATGTTCTATAGGACAACGGACATTTTACTGACCCTTTATTTTTTGCCCAAATCAAGATAAAATGACGATTTAACAGCTTTAATGATTGCGGCTGTTTCAAGAATCAAGAACGAGCTTTAAAAAGGATTCTAGAGTTATACTTTAATAATAATTTAATATAAAGTGCTGTGCATTTCAATAAATTCAATAAATCTGCAGCCAAATATAAAGAACATTAGTGACATCACAACAACATAAGGTAAGGTAAGGTAAGGTGACTATTGATACCCAGAAGGGTAGATTTGGTTGCAGGTAAAAAAGTGCAGGCTCACAACACACAAACAGCAGACAACAGCGGCAAATAACACCAACAGGATAAAACAACAAACAAACAGTACTGACAGCTGGACAGACAGACAGATGCTCCTGACTTGATGTTTTCTAAAATGAGTAACTAAAACAACATTTCAACATGTCCACAGTCAGACCTTTTTGATTGAAATGATTCATTCACATTATTCTCTGCATTTAATAAAGTTTTTGTGTTTCCCCAAAAACTTAAAAACAAATGACTCAGGCCATTATTTTACCAGGGTTCTAAACCGTGTCTGCTGGTCCTCAGGTTCAAGCTGCTGAAGTGGTGGGCTCAGTCCTTCCTCCCCGGGGTCCCTCGCGTTGTCGCAGGATTCCGGGATCAGGACGGCGTGGTCGTCTCCGTGGAGACTTTCCACATCTCCAAGATTTCACATCTCATCAAGGTAAGAGGTGATTATTGACTCTTCACCAACAAACTTGGTAAATCTATTGCCAGTTTCTGCAGATAAAAGTCATTTAACATCAGTAAATCGACACCATGTGTGTCAAACTGATCGATAGAAAAGCAAACAAATGTTTAAACTATGAATTCATGTTGCATTCAAGCGCCTCTTGTTCACTCTGAAATCTATTCTCCATAGACCTTATTTTCCTTCGCATCTATCATTACTTTCTTGTCATCACTGTCAGCAGCAGCTA
The DNA here is from genome assembly GCA_036785175.1 of Eupleurogrammus muticus. Classification (NCBI taxonomy): domain Eukaryota; kingdom Metazoa; phylum Chordata; class Actinopteri; order Scombriformes; family Trichiuridae; genus Eupleurogrammus; species Eupleurogrammus muticus. Next base: position 1,735,007 of record JAYKQN010000011.1, read on the forward strand.
ATTCATTAGTAGAGAAGCAATTCCCCAGTATAACTTTTATAGGATCTTTACCACCATCTTCATGGGGAAACCAGAATGCTGATGTAACCCAGGATGAAATGGTCTAAACTCATTAACATCCAGATCTCGTGTCTGCTTCGTTCCTTCTGGACAGGATGAATACAACTGCTGGAAACCAACAGTCTGCATGAACTTCTGCTGTGATTTCTTGTCTTTTGTCAAACGCGTGGCCACTGAGGACGATGCCGGGTGAGCTGCAGCGACACGATAATTCCGTTGGGGAAATTCGTAAATGTAAATTGTTCCGTGTGAATGTTGTCCTTGTTGTTGAAACGTGCGAATAAATGTGTTCCAGCGTGGTGTACCTGTTCTCCTGGGAGCCTCGCAGAGACGTGACCTACTCGGTCCACAGAGACTCCCAGTACTCCTTCCTGCCCGCCTGGTACGTGGAGGCCATGAGTCCAGACCGGCATCAGTCCTGATCCGCATCCAGCACCTGGTCGGCTGAGAGTAGGGCTGCCAAAGTCTGGGAACTTTCAAAGCTGCAGACTTTCAATGGGAATAAACGTGAGGATAAAAATGAAGATTTATCTGTCGCCTAAACTAGAACATTTGCAATAAAAGCATTTGCTCTTTGATATCAATGAGATCCAAACACACACGCTTCATAAAAAAATGACAGAATATACAGTATGTTACTTAAGGGGATATGTTTTTTTTTTTTTTTTTGGCTGGTGTCTGGTTGCCACTGTGAAGATGAAGCAGGAATTCGTCAACTTTAAAAACTTTAAATATTTGATGCCTGCTTCACTTCGATGGTGTAGCTGCATCCACAGAAATATAAACTACATATATTGTAGTATAAAATAGCCAGATTTAAAGGGATAGTTCAACATTTTTGAAAATTCGCCCATTGTCATGATTCCTACAGTCATAGCATTAGGTGTTTGAGCTTTTTTTTGTTAGTGTCAGCTGTTTCCAGCTGGTATTTCCTTGGTTTCCCCTCATCAAACTCTGCAAATACACAATCCAGAAACGGGATGGTGGTAGACGAGTTGTTCGGCACATTCACCCACGATACGAGACAATAACTTGAAGGTTATGAGGCAAATACTCGGGACTACTTTCTTCAGCGAGCCGCTGGGCGGAGGGACACTGTACTCATAGCTGCACTAAAACGTGTCATTTTGAGATCACTCCACCGAGCAGACGGACCTGGAAGTTAAAGTCTGGCTTCAAATTAGCCAGTGAGCTGGTAAATTGGTGCTGAATGTTGAATATTTCCACAATTCCCCAGCTTTACTTCCTATTGAAAGTTTATGGAAACTTTTCCCTTCCTTTGCAGCTCTAGCAGTGACTCTCCAATGGAGGGTTCTTCACTAAGATACTAGAATTCACACAGGCTGTGTTAATTCATATTCTACTACATGACCTTGTTGCTTACCTTTTTATAATTGTCTGTTGATTTTTAAATAAAACAACCATAACACAATGTTGTCTCTAAAACTTTATTATTCTTTTTGGTTATAGCAATAATTTAAACCCCTCCCAAACACAAGTAGTTCATTAACAAAAATTTGAAAAGACTATTAAAAAAAATCAGTGAGTAAACAAAGACAGATTCAAGTAAGTGCTGCATCAGTGATATTTAAGTATTTTCATGTAAACTTTCACGTAAAATACCCAGTGGTTCCTGGAAGAAGAGATTAGAGGCGTCGTCTGGTCTGAACAACACGAACGGGTTCAACAACTGGCTCGACAGCAACGCTGAGTTTTAAACAGGAAAAGGCGGCGCAAGCCTCAGATTCCCCCCCCCCCCAAAAAAAAAAATCAGAGACGGGAAGATTCGCTGCAAGTCCCTGCAGGCCCTGAACGCCTCACGCTGCAGGCAACACGGCGAGGCGTTCAGGGACCGGCTTTCTGCAGCGTTTCTACACATCACTCATTCTTAATGGAAAGTTTAGTCTGAACACCCGGTTATATTAAAGTGATTTTTACTTAATGTGTTATGATTGTTAAATTTTCTATTCATCTTTTTTAATTTCATGACACCCTATGTCCTTTTTTTTTTTTTTTTTTTAATCTCTCTTACTTATGGTCATTCAGATACATTTTTCTGATTCAGAATGTTTGTGTGTGGGTTTTTTCCCCCCAGAACCAGGAGAATTTCTGAATAGAGCAGACAGGCTAAACGAAGGGAAAACCCACATTCTCATAGCTAATTGAAGTGTTATGTGGCACTAATTCGCTTTTCCTTTTCCCATTTACAATTCAGCTCCTCTCAGATCACTCTGATTCGTGTCAGAGACTTTCCCAGTCTGCACAAATGGAACGGTTTAAAGTTAAAGACAGAGGGGGCGGTGTAAGTATTAAACACCCCTCCTCGTTCTCCTCTGGTTATGCTGCTTATTTTGGGGAAATCATGGGGAATCTGCAGATGGGAAGGCACCACTCCCAGCACCGACTGACAGGATCCCTGGCGTTAGTAAAACCTCGTCAGGAAGGCCTCGATTAAAAACGCCTCAGCGGCGGCTCACTGCTTCAGCTTCTTGTTCAGGCCCATGACCCTGAAGGTGGCGGCCGTGATCTTCTCGTACACGACGAACATGAGCGCGGCCGTCAGCACCGTCTGCAGCAGCTTGGCCTCCAGGCCTTTGTACAGGCCGAGAACGCCGTGTCTCCTGGGAGGAAAACAGCACGTTTAGCCAGATTAACATGAAGGCCAATGTCAAGTTTTCAGTCAAATGCAGAGAAAGTTCTACTTATTAATCATTTGAATTAGAAACATCTGGACAGTGGATGACTGTGGACACACATAGAACTTTGTGATGTCACTAACATTAAAGAATAAAGTGACTTTAGAACAATTCCTGAACATTCTAGTGTGACTTTATTAAATTGTTCTTTCATTCCATAGTGAAGACTCTAAAGGTAAATAAACTAATGTCAGTTTGTCCCTTTTTCATCACTTTCCCAGGTTCTTCTTTGCCTGTTTTTTATTGAACGTAACTCATCAACATCCAGTTTTGACTTTTAGAAACCTGAGATGTGAAAATTTACAATGAAGTGATGACACATGTTTAATGATGAAGATCCAGGAACTTCTTTTATTTCTGCAGATTTGGTGCAGATTTATTGAATTTGACATGCACAGAACTTTATATTAAATTATTATTAAGGTATAACATGTGGCTAAACATGTAAGCTAAATTCCTATAAAACATTATATCCTAAAGCCGTTATCACTCATCAGTAGAAAGTGATCCTAGAATTCTATATCCTATAATTTTAGTGGCTTTCAAAGCTTCTGATTCTGATGATTTTATTTTTAGCTCTTGTGACTTTCTTTGCTTATGTAAAACCAGTCAGTAAGAGTGAAATAAGCGCAGTTGGTTGTTTTTCTAGAAGCTTCACTCACCTGATTCTGTCCATGAGCAGGTACAAAACGTTGGAGAGGCTTCCCATCACACCGCTTTTACCGTCCCCTTTGTACTGGCCGAACTGACGGGAAAACATCCAATTTATGTCCATTAACGAACTGTGAACGTCATTAACTCACATACATGTTCAATTATAAACTGTATAAACACACAAGGCTTCATAGAACATAGAAATCACAAGAAATATTTTGACGTTAGCATTTAGCAGACTTTTTTTTTTTTTTTTAATATGACATGCAATGCAGATTAAAGCTTGTATTATTGCACGTGAGCGTGCGTTTACCCGTAGGATGGCCTGGACGGTCTGCAGGGGGTAGGTTGCCGTGGTAGCTACAGCTTTGGCTATGGCTCCGATGAGGAAGATTTCAGCCGAGGAGATCTGTCGAAAGACAAAGATCATAGCTGCAGGCTGGAAATGACTCAAATACTTGGCTGGTTACACAAAACCAAGCAGAACGGTTGCACAACATAACGCGAGTCAAGAGTTGAAGGCTGATACAGTCTTAGAGAGTAAAAGGTCCTGATGTCCCACAAATAGTCAATTAAGACTAAACAGCTTTAATCATTATAAAATATAAAACAATCGCTTTTCCTCACCGTTGTTGAGTTTGTTTCCTTGTTTGCAGTTAATAGATTTTTTTCTCCAACTCTTTACCATCACCATAAATAGATTCTGACTCTTCTATAGTCTCCTCACATGTTGGAGACTTATTCTGATTCCAGGTTTAAGTCCAATAACCTTTTGTGGTTGCACTAAACAAAAAATAAGCCTGGACTCAATTCAAACAGCTGGAGTTTTTTCACTAAAAGGTAAATTCTAACCCATTCAACAATACTAATGGATTAATAACGTGTCCTATATTACATTTAACCTTCTCTGAACACAATTCTTGTATAAATTGATATAAAACAAGTTATGAAACGATCATGTGAGGCTCTTACCTTTATAATAATCATGAAAAACCTTTAAATTGAAAAAAAATAATGTCTGTTAATCCTAACCTGTCAAATTAGAATTGTGATACCTGTAGAGTAAATGCAAATATTAGGAGAAAATATGTGCTACTATACATTTACCAGGTGTTCCATGTCCTCCATCTGATCTGTTCTTTATCACCCGTAAGTTTCCTTGAAGCTGAGACAGCCTGCGGCGTCTGGAGGCGCCTGTTTCAACACTACATGTGAGGCCCCATCCCACAAAACCTTTACCTGTTTGCCAGGTATAGTGGACACGCAGGGGCATGTGTGGCTTTAACATTTTCGATATTTGCTGCACATTTTAACTTGACTCAACTAAATGCAAATGCATTTTTTCATCTTTATGTGAGACTTGGAACAGGTGTCAATCACATGGAGAAGTTAAGAAGGAATGAGTCCATGTTCTTATGGGTTAAAGCTTTAATAATATATTAAGTCCTCTCCACTCCTGTGTGCCCCTACCTTCCTCCCCCCTCGCCCGGCCCTCCTCTTCAAGGCCTCGTAGAACATGAACTGCACGGCGGGGTTCAGGACCAGGATGAGCGAGGGCAGCGTGCCGTTCCACAGCGTGTGGACCCCCTCGTTGGCGATGATCTGAGAGAAGGCGTCTGACGACAGGAATAGAGGGGGAAGGTGGGGGGGGGGTCATAATCGCACAGAAACAACACCCACAGCAATAAAACGACGGAGCGCCACTCACCAAAAATGCCCTGGTACTGCGTCTGCCGGATGTCTTCGTTCCTGAACTTGGCCCCCTGCAGCTTCAGCCGGGTGTTGACCACCCACATGGGGGTGGTCACGATCACATTCACCGCGCCTGCAGCCACACGGGAGGGGGGGGGTTTCAGTTTTTGTGTCTAATAATCATCATTGTTATTAGATTATGGGATAAAACCAAAAATGACTAGATAGATAGTAATTTATCATTATTTTAACCATTTGACATCTTATGTCAAAAAAAGAACAAAATCAACATGTTTGTAAATGAAAAAAAATATATATATGGACTTTCAAATGACAAGAAACCAACATGAACACAAAATGTACATTTTGAGAGACCTGATGAATGCTTTAAAACTGTATTGGAAAAAGTTTTCTTATTTTGCCAAACATGATTTTAGCCATGTGGTGTCACCCTAAAAACTTGGTACGTCTTTTAAAAAGGTTTTATTTGTTTTCTTAATTTTTGCACATTTCCCCCACACTTAAATGTTTCATATCATCAAACAAATTAAAGTATTCGTCACAGGGTTGTTATTATTAAGGGAGGAATAAAATCCAAACCTACATGGTTTCACAGACCTCTGTGTGAAAGGTCATTGACCTTCTCATCTAACCACTGGCCCTGACACAGAATGTGGATTTACCAGATATGATCCCCATCAGCAGGTCCTTGCCCAGTCTGGACTTGCGTGGGTCGGACGCCGTCAGCTTCTTCAACGTGTTGAAGGTGTAGAAGTAGACGAAGTTGGAGCAGCAGAGGCTGGAGATGACCGGAAACCAGCCTCGGTACAAAGCCTGGCTACAGGGACGAAGAAATGCTGGTTACTCATGAGTAAAACGATGATTTGACATCTCTTGAAAAAAAAAAGCCATGAATGTGTGTAATCGCCCCCCTGCTTTATACTTACAGACCCTCTTCCTGTGCTATCTCAGCCAGGATAATGTGGGTGGAGTTCGACTTGCGACTCTCATCCACTGTGGAAAAAGAGAAAAAAAAATGAATTCAAGACTTCTCATGATGAATATAACTGCACAACGCCTTAAAAATAAGTGTGAGCCGTGATCTGTGACTTAAAGGTCCCATATCATTGAAGGTGAGGTTTTAATTCATGGGACAATAATAATGTGGTGTAAGTACAGTAGAAGGTCTATGTGTTGTATAATTATTGTGCCAAGTTTCAAAACTGTCAATCCACAGAACGAGTGAAGTTGTGACGTCACAGATATAGAATCACCCCCTCCACCGTCGCAATTCCTATCAGCCAATCAGAGGAGAGCCTCATTAATATATATGAGACAAAACGTTCTGTTCTTTCTGGAGCTGTAGAGACGAGCTGTTAAACTATATTTCAGATGGATTTTATGTTTCTAAAACCACAAATATATGACTGTTAGGAAGCAAAACTTTAAGCAAAAAGCAAGAATGAAAAAAATCAAAGTTGAACTCCATGAAAAAGTCCATGAAAGTGGTGAAACTCACCCTGTAGTCTGCTTTTAGCTGTGTCCAAAGGGAAGAAGACTGACATCGCTGTCACGCTGCCCTAAAACAAATGATTAATAATCGATAATCAGATAGTGATCGACTCTTAAACTACACTTTACCAAAAAAAAAACAACAACACCAACAACAACAAAAGTTTCCTTATTCAGCAGCAATGAACCAACACACTCCTACGGGCTGCTCACCATTGCACCTGCCACCGCGTGAACCAGCGTCTCGTAGGACAGAAGGCCGACGGCCGAGCGCCTGTTGTCGGACATCTCCGCAGCCTCGCCCCGCTCCTGTCGGGGCTAGCGCACCGGAGGGGAAGCGGCGACGGCCGGGGGAGGCACGGCAGCTCTGTCCGCCGGCTCCTGCTCTGGAGCTGGTCGTAGGAGAGGATGGACAAACGCAGCTACGACTTTTTTTTCCTGATTTTAATGTTTTTTGTCACAGAAGAGCAACAGAAAAGCAGAAAAAATGTCGCTAGCTTAAAGGTTTCCTCCTCCCAGTCATTCCGGTTTTAATGCTGCGTTCACTGCCCCTCGGACGACCCGACTCTATTAAGAAGGGTTGTGTATATGGGTCAGTGACAAATAATGTTTTTTCCCTCTATTTTTAAAATAAAGAAGCATGTATCGTGTCTTAAAATGTACATTTTGAGTAAATGTTGTAATAATATTGTTTTTGTTATTGTCCCATATATAATATGTGGTAATGATACATTTGTTAATGAGATCGTTCTTTCTGCTGTTTTAACAATGGTGGAAAGTAAACAAGTACTCTGACCCTACTTTATACTTTATAGTACATTTTGGAGGGGAATATTATGTCCATTATATTTATTTGACAGCTTTAGTTACTTCTCAGATGATTTGATATAAATTAAATTCTGACTTGAGGGTTTCAGCTGAAATTCCCATTAAAAATTTTCCGATGGATTTTAACAGCAAGTGAATGCAACATCAGTATAGACCCCTGATTCCATTGGTTGACACAGTCCTCTTCTTCTTCTTCTTCTTCTTCTTCTTCCTCTTCTTCTTCTTCTTCTTCGCATCTTCTTCTTCTTCTTCTTCCTCTTCTTCTTCTTCTTCTTCTTCTTCTTCTTCTCCTCATCTTCTTGATACATGAATAATTGATGTTTGGAAGCACATTAACATAATAACACTATAATAAATGAATGCAACTAAAAAAATTAACATTTTCGTACATTATATCCTAAATAACCCATAATGCCCTGATATTTTATGAGGCAACTGTGTACCATGTGTAAAAGCTTTCAATTAGCTGTCAATTAAGGTGAAGCCTTACAGGTAAATGTGGCACAAAGTGAACTTAAGAGAAATCGACACAAGCAACATGGAAGAGGTAAAAAAAAATAAACTGTCTATTTTAAAAGGGGTTTTCTATGAAAAAAAACATGTTATAGAAGCAAAATCCCAAACTTGATCAGTGAATAAAACCATTACCTAAGAATTTACAGTAACGAATTGGCAGCAATTATCTATGTATTTACAGTATTAGGTGATAACTTTAAAATAAAAATCAATTACACGTACAAAGACTGTGACTTTAGTTGTATTTACAGTATTAGGTGATTAATTATACTATAGAAATTAATTAGATACTGTGAATTCAGTTGTTTTTTTGTTTTTTTTTACAGTATTAGGTGATTAATTGTATATAACACTGTAACTGTGACTACTGTGATTTTCTACAGTAATACTTCAACTACTGTGATTTATTGTAAATCATACATCAATGTACTGTAATAATTTACAATAACAATGCTGATTTTTACACATTAAATACCTGCAGACCAGACCAAGAACCCTTTTTTCATGCTAGATGTGAGGCAGGTTTATGTAATTGGCAGCAATTATCTATGTCTCTACAGTATTAGGTGATTACCTGTAAAAAAAAAACCATGAAACACTGTGATTTCTCTTGTATTTTCCATCACACACCCAGAGACCAGAGCAGGAGCCTTTTGTTTGACATTCTAGGAGCCAGCAGGCAGCAGAGACCTGGACTTTGCTTTTGTTTTATGGCTCCAGTCGCTGACGCCCGGCCACAGCTTCACTTCTCTCTCAGGCCCAGGAGGAAAAAGGAGGGGGAAACGTGCTTTAAACCTTCTCTGTTTAGTTTTTTAGTTTAGTTTTTGCAGAGGAAGGAGATGTCTCGGTACCACAAGGCGGCCATCGACGGCTACATGGACCTCCTGAAGGAGGCCACGAGGAAGGACCTGAACACCCCCGACGAGGACGGCATGACCCCCACCCTGCTGGCTGCCTTCCACGGACACGTCGATGCTCTGCAGCTCATATGCAGCAGAGGGTGAGAAACACCTGTTCCTCATTATATAAATATATGCTTTAACATCTTAAAGAAAAAAAACAGTCTGATGAGTTTGGCTGACAAAATCATAGAAATAGTAGAATTTCTACTATATTTTAGCTGTAATGGCCTCAAATGAATCAAAACATGACAGTAAGAGTGTTCACAGAGTAGAGTTTATCTACTGTACAGAATTTATAAAGCTAAAATCTGTGTTTTTTTGGTTTTGATCTGTAATTTAGGGCTTCATCTGGGCTCCAGCAGCACAGTGATTAGTGAAACTTCATTCCTCTCTTTCGGATTATTGTCTCTAATGAGCTGAGCCAAATGTTTAATCAGCCAAAGACAAAGGAGTCCTTCATCAACCCCCAGGCCCCCGTTCTCCATCCCTCATGCAACATAACAAAAGACAGGCTGGATTCTAGCATGTTCTTCCTGCTCCAGAAAAAACAGACGTGACTCCGCGCTTCTGTCATTATGAGTTTATGACAAGTTGCTGCAGTGACTTTATTGCTGCAGCAGAGGACTTTACATCTTAATAGTTCACCGATTATCTCCAGCTATGTTTGGTATGACTTTATGACATTTGAATATGTGGCTAAAAATGATTTATAATAATTCTTACATGACTGCATTTACTGAGCCTCCATCAATGTCATTATATCAAAATGAGTTAGACAAATCCTGTTTGGCAAGATGAGAAACTCAAAAACGTTTTAAACTACAGTGAATATTGGTTTCTTGTCATTTTAAAGTCTGTTTGCACTATTTATTTTCATACACAAGTCAGGATTTTGTGCTATTTCCATACAGGGCTACATAGGTTTGGATTTTTTCTCCCTTAATGATCAGGAAATGATGATGAAAACATTTTTTAAAAGTTTGGACGGGGAAAATATCATGTTTGGCAACATGAGAAAGTCAAAAATATTTTGACATTTTATCTTCATGTTAGTTTCTTTGTTTATTTGTAGCACTCGTTTTACATAATGCATGATATTGTGTGATTTATTTGACAAAATAGGAATGATAAATTTAAAATATTGCATCCACCTAGAATATAAAACTAGTTAATAGTGTGTGTTTTTCTTTTTTTAAAACCTTATTAAGAGAGTAAAACTATAAGGGTTAGACCACATCACATTATTCGTATTGTTTCATATATCTATTAATATGTTTTGTTTCACTTCTTGCTCAAAAATTAATAAATGTCCAAATCTTAAAATAAAAAAGTAAGAATATTATTTTTTAATTCATCCTTTCTCTCCTCTTTCCCAGAGGAGACCCCAACAGGAGCGACATCTGGGGCAACACGCCGCTGCACCACGCCGCCGCCAACGGCCACATGCACATCCTCAGCTTCCTGGTGGGCTTCGACGCCAACCTCTTTGCCCTGGACAACGACCTCCACACCGCCATGGACGTGGCGGCCTCCCGCGACCGCATGGACTGCGTGCGCTTCCTGGACGCCGCCGCCTCCCGGCAGACCAACCAGAACCCCAAGAAGGTGGCCGCCGCCAAGAAGGACGCCGCCAAGGAGGCGGAGAAACGCGTCAAACACTGTGAGAAGGTGAAGAAGAAACACCAGAGCAAGATGGATAAGATGTACCGCGGCGCAGTTGGCGCCGGGTCAGAGGTCAGCACGGTGGCGCCAGGCTCGGGCGTTGGCGGCGGCGGCACCATGACGGGCGTCAACGAGCAGTTCTCCAAGCTCATCGCCTCCGACAAAGGCGGCTCGCTGACAGCGAGGGTGAAGGGGACGCTGCAGAAGAAGCTAGGCAAGAAGGAGAAGGGCACGCTGCAGCCGTCCGCCGACAGCAACGTCATCTTCCTCAAGCAGGAGAACGCAGCGGGGGCGGAGAAGCCCGAGTTTGTGGACGTCTTCAATGAGCAGGATGAGGACATGCTGGACGAGGACGGGGCGGGCTACGGCGACGACTACGACGATGAAGACGAGTACGATGGAGAGAACCAGGGCCAGGTGAAGCAGTCCATCTTCAACCGGCCCGGTCTGGGCGGCCTGATCTTCATGAATAAGATGGGGCTGCAGTCCGAGGACGTGCCCAGCGCCAACAACGAGAACCTGGGCTACCTCCTCCAGAACGACCTGTTCCAGGCGGAGGAGGAGGACGCCTCTGGCCTGGACGGCGCCGGGGACTCCGACCTGCCCTGGGAGCAGGAGGACCTGGGGCTGGACGACGACGAGGACGAGGACACCTCCCCGCTGGACGCCTTCCTGTCCGCTATCTCGCTGCTGGAGTTCGCCCCGGCCTTCAGGAGGGAGCACCTGGACCTGGAGGCGCTGACGCTCTGCTCGGACGACGACCTGAAGGGCATCCGCATCCAGCTGGGACCCAGGAAGAAGATCCTGGAGGCCGTGGCCCGCAGGAAGAACGCCCTGGAGGATCCTGGCGTCATGAAGGACCGCTGCCTGTGACCCGACGAGACGTTCAGCCAATCAGGATCCTGTTTGACACGTCGCCTTAATCTTTGCATTGGCAAGAGACTCCAACAGTTTGATTATCTGTATAAAACAACTCATCATTTCAACTCCCTCATTAAAATGATCAACTTAGCTTTATGGAGATGGAATAACAGCATTCAAGGCTATAAAACACACTATAATAATTATCATAAACTTTATTTATGAACATGAAACAGACAATAAAAAGCATTTAAGTTCATTGAGTTTAGAGAAAAACTGAAAAAATAAGGTTTTAATTGAAAATTCTAAATTAGTTTGAAACGTCTCACAATTTTATTTTAGGCAATATGTTGTTTTTGAATAGAATTAATATTTGTTTCTTTGTGTAGAGGAGATAAATGTGCCGTTGGCTGATTTGGTTGTGTTGTATTTTTTTGTATATATTAAATAACTGTCAAATAAATAAGGCACATTTGCAAAAATATTTTTCCTGTGTGATATTCTCTAAAGCAATTATTTGCATGTACTGTTCACACAGGCCCATTTCTATTTAGAGAAAAAAAGCTTTTCTTTATTAAATGAGATAAAACATTTTTTTCTAACTCGAATCATATATAGATGCACAACCACATCTGAAAAACACATTTTAACAACTTTGAAAGCATTTTAGAAAAAAATGCTGCAATATAGAGCCTATGCTGCTGCTGCTATTTTATTAAAATTATAGATTTTTTTTTATATATATATGACAATAATGGTTGGCAAGGTGTTTTAAGAAGAATTCCTCTCTCAAAATATACATTCAAATATTTAATCTACCTAGAATATAAAATTGGTTGATATCGTGTGTTTTTAACTTCTAAACCGCGTTTAGGGTTAGACCACATGGAAGTTTTGGCATATATATTTTTATTATATTTAGATATTTTTAAATACAGTTTTAAAACAATTCATTTGGTCTTTCAAAATGTACATTTTGATTTGGCATACATAAACTAATTAAAACTGAACCCGAAAACAAATATTTAAAAAATAAATAATACTTCTGGTACTGGATTGAACGTGGCTGCTGAGGCGAAACCGGAAGTACCAGCAGAGAACGCTCTTGCCTCGCGCTGCGGCGGTGGGCGGAGCTCCTGGCCAGAGGTTTTAAAAGTGGCGCTGGTTCAGTTCACCCCTTCACTCAGGGTGTGTGTGAGGGAGAGACGGTAGGGAGATAGTGGGGAGAGAGGGAGAACCGCCACTGACAGCGGTCACGACCGTGTCCACCAGGCGAAATGTTTAACCGTTCCAACCGCTGAGCGTCTAAACACCGCCCGTCTGTTCTTTGTAAGTACTTTATTGAAGCAACTCATGAAAGAAGTAACCGCCATCGCGTCTAAAACGCCTCACGTTACCGAGCTAATTGGCTAACAGACACTTATCGTCTTCCGACGTCTCCAACCGCCGCTTCGCCAAGCTAACCGGCTATTTATCTGGCTAGCATTAGCGGCTAAAAACAAAATTAAAAAGCCGAAGTGGAATTCTCCTCCAACGCCTCGTCCGGTATGCCCCAGCCAGCCTCGCAGGCGTGTCCAGCGGAGTTAGAAATGGCTGAAATGATCGCGGTCAGCGGGGGTTTACCGCTGCCGCCTCCCCTGGGCAACGCCGCCGCCTCCTGCTCGCCGGACGCCGCAGCAGCGGCTCCCCTGAGCAGCGAGGACTACCTGTTCGTGGAGACCAGGCACCCCAGCACCGTCCTGCAGGGCCTGAACAGCCTGCGGCTCAACAACGCCTTCTGCGACGTGACCCTGTGCTGCGGCGGCCAGGAGTTCCCCTGCCACCGCATCGTGCTCGCCTCCTTCAGCTCCTACTTCCAGGTGCGCGCAGGTTCACCTAACGGTGGTGGGGGGGGAAACACCAGAAAACAACAAAAAACAACTAAAATAATGTTTCTGGACTGGACAGCAACTCACATTGGAAATGTGGCGTCATCTAGTTTAATCCTTGTTTTATTACATAGGGTCTTTGGGACAATTATATTATATTTATTATTATATCGGATAATTATTAACAAATGTACAAATGAATCAGGTTTTTCCAAAGCTATAGTGTATTATTTGTTCTTCTTAGGGAAGTTTACACAGCAGCTCCCTAAAGTACAGAATAATGCTATGATTTCATTAAATTAATTAACACATCATTAATGAGGTCATGTGACTGCCCATGGATATTTGACACGTGAGCATCATTGTCTCACAACTTAATTTTTGGACTATTTTCACTGAATAAAACAAAATAATTTCACTATCGGGGCAAATAAACAAATAAGATTTCAAATAGTAAGGGTTATAAATTATATGTTATAGATTTCCTGATTTTCACCTCAACAGGCCATGTTTTCCACTGACCTGATCGAGTCGAAGCAGGAGCGTGTCGCCATCAACGGAGTCGAACCTCAGATGGTCGGCATGTTGGTGAGCTACGCCTACACCTCAGAGGTCTACATATCCAAAGCAAATGTGCAGGTAAAGCGTCTTTGTCTTTTATTATTTAATTTTTATTTTGGGGGATGATCAATCGTCAACTCTCCCCCCGTCCAGGCGCTGCTGGCAGCAGCCAACCTGCTGGACGTCTTGGCCGTGCGGGAGGCCTGCTGCCGCTTCATGGAGCGTCATCTGGATGAGATGAACTGTGTGGGGATTCACTGCTTCGCCGAGGCCCATTCCTGTAAAGTGCTGGAGAAACGCAGCATGGATTATATCCTGGAGAACTTCAGCGTCGTTTCTCAACAGGTGGGAGTCTGTCAATACAAACTTTATTTAAACATACATTGACTTTTTTATTGTAGTTTATCACTAAAGCAAACACTACAATCTAAATACGTATTGCTTTAATATAAGCGGCTACGTCTAAATTAGGCCTTTGTCATCAAAATCAACACTAATTGATTTTGACTCTTGTTTTGTTTTATATTGTGATAAAGAAAAGAAAAAATTAAATCTGTCATCTTTTGATCACATACCTCATATCATCCTTTTATTCAACTAGATAAAAAAAATACTGAAATAAAGTTTAAAAAGTTTAATGAGTTTCTTTGTAGTTTTTTAGATCAAAATTCAATCACACCTACTGGTTAAAAAAATTCAAGAAATTCTTTTGTCACAATTCACTCAAAAAGCTGTTTAAGGTGGACTAACATTTCGGGAAACAAAATTTGACATTTTATCAAATAAATGCGAGGGGAAAATGCCTAAAAGCATTGATCATTTCAATGAAACAATTAAACTTCAGAGAAGGATGATAAAATAGTACTTTCTGAAGCTCATGTGCTGGTTTTTGCTTGTTCGCCTTCTGCACCAGGATAATTGACCCTGGCAGGTTGGTTGTTTTCATGCGTGAAAGGGGCTTAGCAAAGATAATCTCGACTGCCTGTCAGCAGTTGAACCGAGACCTACACACGAGTATCCACCATAGGACTGAGTTTAGCCAACATGTGGAGTTTACTGAACCGGTTGTGTCCCTGCTGTGGTTTCCTCCAGGAGGAGTTTTTATCTCTGTGCATGGACAAGCTGACGGAAGTCCTCGCCAGCGACCACCTCAACGTGCCCAAAGAGGAGTCTGTGTTCGAGGCTGCCATGTCCTGGCTGAGTAAATGTCCTACTCGCAAACAGAGCTTTGAAAAGGTCAGATTAACACACACGGCTCCACCTGCTCGGAGCAAATCGCACAATTGTTGTTTGGTCTGGTTGAGGGTTGATGGAGAAATGTGAGGAGGCAGCTGTTGGTCTTTAAAACGGCTGTAAATCAAGGATCAGCACTGTAACCAGTGACAGGAACCCCCTCCCCTCCCAGAGCAGCCTCCTGCACTGCTGATGTTGCTGCCTCGTCTGATAAAATCACCTTAATCCTGAGTTAAAGGTTAAGACTTGTTCTATAAGAAAATGGACATTTTAAATACATTTTATGTTTGCCCAAATCGGGATAAAATGACAATTTAACAGTTTTCATGATGGCAGCTTCTTCAAGAATCAAGAAACTCTAAACATAATTCTAGAACCAATTTCTACTGGTGAATGATAAAAGCTTTAGGCCATAATGTTATAGTGATTATTCTTTCATTATGTCTTAATATAAAGTGCTGTACATACCAATAAATTCAATAAATATGCAGCCAAACATAAATAAAAAAAGAAACTTCCTGGAAATACTAAAGATCTGTGATGTTTACTTCAAGCTTTTCCACTCTAGATATTTTCTAAAAATTTCTTTAGTCTCCTGTGTGATCCCACGGGATCATTTAAATCTCCTGGATTTTTACTTCTGACACATGACGTTAAGCGGCAGCTCCGTTAATCAGATCTTGTCCCCGCTCTTGTGCCGCCTGAAGGTCCTGGAGCACATCCGCCTGCCC
Source organism: Eupleurogrammus muticus (assembly GCA_036785175.1). Lineage (NCBI taxonomy): Eukaryota > Metazoa > Chordata > Actinopteri > Scombriformes > Trichiuridae > Eupleurogrammus > Eupleurogrammus muticus. The sequence continues at coordinate 1,750,783 of JAYKQN010000011.1, forward strand.
CTCATCAGCCCGTACTACCTCCACGACGTGATCGAGTCCCAGGACGTGGTGAAGGAGAGCCGCGGCTGCCAGAGGCTCATCTCCGAGGCCAAGGACTACCTGCTGCTGAAGGACCGCCGCGGGGAGCTCTACTGCCCCCGCGCTCGGCCACGCAGGTCCACAGGTAAACCGGTGCACGGGGGGGGGCGCTTCGCTGAGTCGCTGTAAACATCCTGTTTGTTTTTTTGTGGTGTTTTGGATGGATCCTCTATTGGACATGTGTCAAACTCAGGTCCTGGAGGGCTGTGTGGGTCCAGGTTTGGTTCCAACCAGGCAGTAACACACCTGATTTCTACTAATCAACCAATAGAGCTGTTTTTAAGGGCCTTCATTAGTAGAATCAGGTGTGTTGCTGCCTGGTTGGAACCAAATCATTTTACACCCAAATCATACATTTTACATACATCTCATAGAGATGCACTCAAACTTCTCTTCCATTTAGAATTTTTCCCACTAATCATTCTGTTAATACAAAAGTCTGAGAGCAGCAATCCTGATGCTGAGACTGACTCCTTTTCCTCTCTCCTCTCTGCTCTTGTTGCCGTGGCGACAGGGATGGCGGACGTGATCGTGACGGTCGGCGGCGAGGACGACAAGGTGGTGCTGCGCAGCGTCGAGAGCTTCGACCCGGTGACCAACAAGTGGAGGATCCTGGCCGGCCTGCCCTTCGCCGTGAGCAAACACGGGCTGGTGGTGTCGGGTGAGCTTCAGTCAGAGCCCGAACCCATTCGCCACGACTGGAAAAGCCCACGCCGTTTTTAATTTATCATAAGGGTTGGATGAGGTGCACATGAAACGTGACCGTTTCCTCCTCCTCCCGTAGACTCCATCCTGTATTTAGCGGGCGGGGAGTTTCCCGACGGCTCCGCCAGCAGGGAAATGTGGCGCTACGACCCCTGCTTCGACTCCTGGATGGAGATGGCTCCCATGAACGTGGCTCGCGCCGAGCTGGGTAAGACGGGCAGTTTACTGAAGTATGCAGTGTCCTACATTTTATCAGTCATGTTACAAGAATAGCAGAGATTTCATATGTCCCCATGAGGTATTTGATTCAACTCATTTATGGTCCCTATTGGCTGTACAAACTCGTCTGTTTCAACTAATCTTTTTACAAGAATTCTGTCTGAGGCGCTTCAACCTCAGGCCTCTTTTTCAGTTTTTCGGTTATAAATGATCATAAATCTGGAATATCTCTACAACTACAACGGTTATTGGACTTAAACCTAAATGTAAAAATAAATCTACATGTGAGGTGACTACAGAAAAGTCAGAATCAATTTATGTTGATGTTGGACAGCAAATAGAGTTAGAACATTAAAAAAACTCCAGATTACAGACTGCAGATAAAAATACTTTATTTGAAACTTAAAACGATGAGACTGGACCCTTATTTAAAAGAAGATATCGTTTTGTCTTTTAATCAACAAAAAACACTTTGTCACAGTCGGTGGTTAAAGGCCTTGATTTTTGATCTTTGACAAATATTTTCTAGTCTTATATAAAACACACTACTGTCTCCCCTGTGTCGCCAGGCCTGGTGATGCTGGACGGCTTCGTCTACGCCGTCGGGGGCTGGGAGGGACGCTGCCGCCTGGACTCGGTGGAGTGCTACAACCCACACACCAACTCCTGGCAGTTCACGGAGTCCGTCAAGATGGCCGTCACCAGTCCTGCAGTGGTGGCGCTGGACGGCCTGCTGTACGTTACTGGTACGAACCTCGAGAAGGGTTTTCTTTAAAATACCTCGAACAGACTCCCAGAGAAATGCAAGTCTGCAACGTCACTGTTTTTAAGTTGGAGCTAAGACTCTTCTGTTATAATTCCTTTTTTTGCTGCTTTTTTGATTTATTCCTCTCTAAATCAGCTGTCTTTTTTAAATCATATCTTAATACTTATAACGCTTTATGTAAAGCACTTTGATGACCTTGTAGCGACGCTCTGATGGTCCTGTCTCGTGGTAGGTGGAGCGGTTCTGGAGGACGGTGACGGCACAGACCTGGCACAGGTCTACAACCCTAAAACGTCTACGTGGACAGAGGTTTCCCCCATGCAGATTGCCCGCTCTGGTTCAGCTGCCTGTACGCTCAAAGGGAAACTCTATGTAATAGGTATGATATTTCTATAGCTCTCCTTCTGGACGTTTAACTGCTGATTCCCAGAATATAAATACCAGAACTACTCGAATGAAGCCAAGGAATTTAATCCAGTGACTGATTTATGTATTTCTTGTAGGTGGGTGGCATGCCTCGACAGAGAACACGGATAAGGTCGAGTGTTATAATCCAAAAACCAACGTGTGGACGATGTGCGCCCCCATGAAAGAACGACGCTACCGGCCTGGTGTCGCTGTGGTGGATGGAAAGATCTACGTTCTGGGAGGAGAAGAGGGCTGGGACAGGTGAGGGAATGAATAAAGTGTAGAGGTGGTGCATATAAAAGAGAATAAATCTGCAGGAATTTGGGAATCATTCTTGTCTTTCGACTGGGTAATGAAATAAAAATTTCCTGTCCAAGTTTGCAGGGCATTCAGTTATGAATTTCATTTAATTTGTTGAATAGAACTTCCAGAGTAATAAATTAAAACTTCTTTAACCTTGAAATAGCTTTATTAGCATGACAATAGTTTACATCCAATTTTCCTAAAATGCAACTTTATAACAGATCTCCAAGGCTCTGTTCAAACGACAAAGTAGAACTACTGTAATCTCTTTAGAAATATGTAAGCCTGTTCCACCTGATCTGTTATGTGATTGAAACAAATAAAACGTCCCAGTTATTCAGTAATTTACGGTAATTACTATGATTATTTTGCTCTTTAGTACCTAAGCCTATCTGGTTGAATAGAGAAGGGAGAAGAATAAACACAACAGCTTTTCTGCAAAAAGGCCATTTGACATCTGTTAAATGTTCATCTTGTGTAGGTACCATGACACCATTGAGCGGTACTGTGACGAGACGGACACGTGGGAGATCGTGGGGGAGATGCCGACCAGCCGCAGCTCGCTCAGCTGTGCCTCGCTGCAGCTGAGGAAGGACATGAGCAGCAGCCACGGCACGCCCATCGACTCCTAAACTTGGGATTTTTTAAAAACTGATGCAGCTCTGTCAGTGGTCCAATCTGTACGATGTCAACGTGTTTAGTTTACGTTTTAATGTCCGAACGCCTCAAATCAGACATTTTCCCTGCCAAGTGTATTTCTGTATTATAGAAAGTATTTATTTGTGTGTTTGTGTGTTTGTGTGTGTTTGTGTGTGTTTGTGTGTGTGTGTGTGTGTGTGTGTGTGTGTGTGTGTGTGTGTGTGTGTGTGTGTGTGTGTGTGTGTGTGTGTGTGTGTGTGTGGTCGGTCAAACAGTGTTACGTGGGTCAAAGAATCAAATTGTGAATATTTTTTAAAAGACACCTGTGGAAAAGTTCACTAAATATGAGCAGTGTTTTTTTGTAATTAAAAAATTTGTAATTGTTTATGCAATGTTGTGGGATATGGATGCTAATAAAGATGTTTAATTCTATACTGAATGTTGGTCTTACCTTGCTTCAAACTTACTGTGGGCATTTGTGTTTTAAAGTGAGTAGAAAACTACAAATACATAAAATTATTAATTGTACAACTATAAATCTTCATTATAGTAATCTTAAATTCTGTAATTATCTATATTGTGTTTTTGTATGGTGGTTAAGATTTGTTGAGTCTACTCTAGAGAACCTATGTCCTGTATGACATTTTCATTAAATATGATTGCATTCACAGGCACATTTTATAACAAAATCTGATTTTATATATATATATATATATATATAAATTAAGTTTGACATAGGACAATAGCAAAAATTTCATGTGGTGTAATCATAAAAACGTGATACTGGATAATTTAAGCCTCAAAGGTTTTAGAAAATCAACTAGTTTTATAATATAATATATTAAAGACTTAAAATGTATGATTCTTTTTCAGTTACACCGCATGGGAATCATGATTTTTGTGAAAATAAATAAATACAATTGGACTTTTAAATGACAGGAAACCAACATGGACACAAAATGTACATTTTGAGAGACCCGATGACTGTATTTTAAAAAGTTTTTGACTTTGAGTGTGATATTTTAGTGTAAACTCAACGGTATAACAAGAATCCGAACAGAAGTGCATCTTGATTCTTTTTCGATCATCTTTGATGAGCGGCGCGGTGCACTTTGGGTACTGCGTGACGTCACCCAGCCGCCATAGCTGTCTTTCCGCGGCGACTGAAGGAGAGAGTCTGGAGTCATGAGGGGAATCCGGTCTCTGAACACTCTCCCCGTGAGTCCCGCGTTTATTCGGTCGTGGTTGGGAGGGTTCGGTACCGGCTGGACGTCCCCATCCCGCCGGTTCCGGTTTTCACCTCCCATTTTTAAAACCCGGACACACGTTTAGCTGCGGTTAGCCCCGTCGGCTAGTTAGCATGCTAGGTGGCTAACCGGCCAGTGCGACTTTATTTCATTAAATGGCTTCTCGCCGTGGTTTTTACCGCCTGGCTGGATGACTGCTTCTTCTCCAGCTGTTCACATGTGGTGAAAGTGACGCTAAATGTCATTAAAATGGGCTGTAAAACAGCCGCTTTGTGCGCTCAGCTGGATAAAAGCTGAAGGTCATCTCCGGACAGGATCACACATTTCCTCCGGAAACGCAAAAAATGCCTAATTTGGTCACGAGTTGATTAATTGATCGATTATATGTTTAATTGTCAAAGCAATTAAAGGATGTTATAATACATTTCCACGGGTCATGTGAGGTCAACATACATGTCACAGTCTATGCAGCAGGTCTGCAGTTTGACTAATGCGGATGAATAATTGTTTAATTATAAAATACTTATAGGCTTATAACTTAAGTCCTTACTTTGGGCTTTTGTTGTTTTTTTGTACATTTTATTGACACAATTGTTATTATTGTGTAGTTATTGGAGAAAATGTATATTATAATCTTAGACAAATAATTTACCATCATATTGCAATAACATGACTGGATTTGAATTAGTCTAGAACTGACACAATTCATTAATTAACTTGTTTGCATACTATTAAATTAATCGCCAACTATTCTGACATTTAAGTCAATTTAAATAGATTATATGAATTATCTGGTTCCAGCTTCCGATTTTTTTTTCTCCTCAAGAAATTTGAAGTTTCATCTCCATTATAGTACATTTCTCACCATTCCCTTAAACATAGTAATATAATAATGGAGAATAATGGCTAGTTGTAGCTATGTTGATGACAAAATCTAATCAAGCACTATATTCCACAGTCAATTTTAATTCATTTATTAATAAATTTCAATGTCTCTGGTTCCAGCTTCTGAAATGTGAATATTTTCTTGAAAAATATTGCGGCACAAGATGATATAAACAAGGCGTTTGCGCTCGTGTTTTTTGCATAACAGAGTTGAGTCTCTTGCAGCAGCAGTTATGGAACTTTTGGAGGTCATGTTAATCTCTGTGGGATTATGATTTGCCCAGCCTGATATGTGGAGTGTTTTGTCTTTATCATGAGGAGGAAAGTCATCAATGTCTATTTAACCCCTAATATTTACACTACTTAAAAGCTGTGACTATTACACACACACACACACACACACACACACACACACACACTAATCCTGCTGGGTGAAATCAAGTGTTTGTAAACTGCTGCCAAACTAACTAATGATCTTGTGATGTGGTGTAGAAACGCTGCTATGCTGCTGCCAGGGTGAGGGAAGCTCTGACTGAACCTGTCATAGGCCGCAAACGGGCTCCAGCCCCTCTCCCCCCTCCTCAAAATGTCCAGGTGGGTGCTGCATTAAATCAGAAAAAAATATCTATATTTCCTTAATACTTTGTGCAAGTTTCAAACCTGACTTGTTCCCCGCTGCTTTCAGGTGTCCAAGCTCCAGAACGGTCTGGTTGTCGCGTCGCTGGAGAACTACTCCCCTCTTTCCAGCGTGGGTGTGTTTGTGAAAGCCGGGAGTCGCTACGAGGCCGTGGAAAGCCTGGGCGTCTCTCACGTGCTGCGACTGGCAGCAAACCTGGTAAATTGTCTATTAAAAACTGTGCAATTTAACCGATAAGAAACCACTGTGACACAGGTGTCGCCCCTTTTAAATGTTCTGATAAAGTGACATGCTGAATAACCTGGTGTGGTTACAACCCATTTTACAAATGCAATGTAAAATATATATTTTTTAATATTAACAAAAAGCATGCTATCAACTAGTTTATTCTAGGTGGAATAAATATGAATATAAATGTACATTTTGAAAGACCTGAAGAATGCTTTTTAAACTGTATTTTAAGAAGTTTTTGGCTTTCTCATGTTGGCAAACACTTTTTTCCACTGACCTGTACACAGTACGTCACATCAGGTTCACGGAAAACCTCATTTGACATAAATGATGCAGTGAGAAAATATTATTGAGCTCCTTAATTAATTGAGCTGATTCACTTATTCTTGAATTAGTATAGTTTATTTTCAAATAAGTTATTGTTAAACCTAACCGTCAAAGTTATAACTGTGATATATGTTGAATAATTTCAAATAAAGAGATATAATATTTGGTACAAAGCAAAAAAAAAACTACTGCCAGGCTGATTCGTTTAAAAATAATAAATTTACCATAAACACCCAATGCAACATCACAGATCTCTGACACTGGAAGTAGTTACCTGGCCTGTTCCATATTTTCCTTTAAGGAGAAATGATTTCTATTTCCTATGGGTTAAGCTGCATTAGTTATCTTCTCGTGTGGTGTTGGACTGCAGCAAATTTCTCCTTTAATGGAGATTTCTTTCTCCTTTTATTAGACTAATAAAGGCGCTTCAGGCTTCAAGCTGTGCCGTGCTGTGGAGGCTCTGGGAGGCAGCCTGAGGTCAGTGAAGCTCCTCTGCACATTCACAGCCCTCCTTTATCCTGCTATAAATAAACAGGGGAGCACCGGTTTATTTTATCAGTAAGTTGAACGTCTGCTTCCCTGCAGCGTGACGTCAACCAGGGAGACCATGGTCTACAGCGCCAGCTGCCTGAGAGATCAGATGTGAGTGCTCCCGTCTTCTATACAGTCGCTTTCTACTGGCTGTGCTTTTCTGTTGCCTTCAATGTAAAATAAAAAAAAGTCCTGTCAATGCTTTCCTGTGATCAGTGATGCGTTATTGGAGTATGTGGTGAACGTGGTCGTGGGTCCGGAGTTCCGGCCGTGGGAAGTGAACGAGTTGACGTCCAGGCTGAAGATCGACAAGGCCGTGGCTCAGCAGTGTCCTCAGATAGGTAGGTAGAGTAGACTAAGGACTAATTAGTCAAGTGTTGTCCACAACCCAAAGATCATCAGTTTACTATTATAGAAGAATAAAGAAACCAGGAAATAATCACATTTGAGATGCTGAAATCAAAATATTTAGATGTTTTCTTCTTTAAAATCGATTATCAAGCAGCTCTAGAAAGAACAGTGTCATATAGAGCATCTTTTTCTTGGATCTACATCATGGATGCCCACTTCTACTCAACTGTAATTCCCTTTTTTTCCATTTTCTCCTGCAGGTGTGATTGAGAAGTTGCATGAAACGGCGTATAAAAATGCCCTGAGCAACTCTCTGTACTGCCCTGACCACATGGTCGGGAGTGTCTCCCCTCAACAGGTGTGGATGTTTATCGCTTTATTTTTCTCTTACAGAAAATAAGTGAATTCAGAGTAATGACACGTAACCTACTTCTCTTCCTGCAGCTCCAGTCGTTTGTTGAGGACAATTTCACCACCGGCAGAATGGCTCTTGTGGGACTAGGTGAGTATCTGCTGCTGTTGTCGAGATTTGATTTGATTTAATTTGCAATAATATTGATATAGAATTTTTTTTTAAACTGCAACATGCACAATTACAACATGAGCAACGTGACCCAACACTAAAGGAAATGAATAAAAAAACATTGTGGTGGTCAGTAAATTTTGTAGACCAAGCACAGGAGGAAAAAAAAATATGGAATCGCTCAATTCTGAGGAAACAAAATCATGAAAAACAGTTAAAACACATCACATCGTTCAGCTCTACTTCTTTCTGATTTCCTTAACATGTCTGGAGTTTAAGTCTCATTACTATGCTCACGTGTCATGTGGCTTCTTCAGTGAATACCGGTACATGCTGCGTTACTGATGTCCTCCTGTTTGTGTTACAGAATGTTAACAGAATGTTGGTTTTCCCTCCAGGTGTGAATCACGCCGTCCTGAAGCAGGTGGGCGAGGGGCTGCTGAGTTCTCGCACTGGGGCGGGAGCAGCTTCAGCCAAGGCTCTGTACAGAGGAGGTAAAAATCAACAAAAACCTCCCTGATGCAGAAATATTAATATATTGCATGATAAAACCTGAGCTCCAACACTAAATAAAGTATTTTTACAGCATCAATATATATCATCAATATCCACATCATCAATACAATAATAAAATAGTTTAATATAATATCAGTAGTAGCTGCAACTAACCACTATTTAGAGATTTATTTAGATTTTTAAACACCTTACAGAAAATATTCTTCATGTTCTGGAATGATCCTCAGTGATTTATAGCATTTCATGGACTAATAATTGATTTATTGATTTTATTACCTTTGCATTGCAGATAATTTAGCTCATTTCAAGTTCTTTCAACTGATTTGCATCAATTTGGTTTTGTTTTGAGTTTTTAATACAGTATTTTTGTATCTGTAGTAAAACACAATTTTAGATCTTTATTTTGCAATATTCTAACTATTATAAATTAATTCAGAATCTTCTGTAGTCTCCTCACATGTTGTAGATTTATTCTGATTCCAGGTTTAAGTCCAATAACCTTTGTGGTTGTAGAGATATTCCAGATTTAATATCATTTATAGCACAAAAACTACAAAACCTTTGTGGTTGTTTAATAGCCACATTCCACTCTGAGATCTGTCAATACATTTTTATGAAGTTCTTGACTTTATAATTTAAATCTCCCACTTTTAAGTACCAATCTGTCTCTTCATCTATGTATTTTGTTTGCTGTGGCCTTCTCTTAAAAATTATACTTTTAAATCATTTATTTTAATTTGACATCTTCAGTAGTTTAATAAAACACAAGTTGTTTTTAAACATGCTCTATAATAGAAATGTATTAAATTGCTGTGTGTGTGTGTAGGTGAGGTTCGGTTGCAGAACAAGGACGAGCTGGTCCACACGTTGATCACCAGCGAGGGCGCCGTGGCAGGCGGCGCGGAGGGGGACGCCTTCAGCGTGCTGCAAAGGATCCTGGGAAGCGGCCCACACGTGAAGAGGGGCGCCAACATCACGGGAAAACTGAGCCAGGGCATCGCCAAAGCGACCACACAGCCCTTCGATGTGAGTTCTGGTAACTCCTGCTGAATTCATGAATTTGGAAAAAAATACCTTAAAAAGACGTTGAAATCTTGACTTTTGATATCTGGTTCCTAAAATTTGTGCAGTGCGTAACTTTTCTTCAACCATTTTGTCGACCACTATTACTCAGATTATATAACGTTGCCTAAACAAAAAGTGGAGAAACTTTGTTCTAGAAACTTAGTGACATTGTCAGGGTGGTTAATTAACATAATTTACCTCACGAACCAAGCTGTGCTGAAGTTAATTTTAAGGCAAGGCAAGTTTATTTGTAGAGCACAATTCATACACAGGGCAATTCAAAGTGCTTTACAGTTACATACAATCACAAAGGGAGAGCAAAACATACATAAAAACACAAAAGGAAAATCATAAAACATAGAATTCATCATTAATTTAAAAAAGAGTGAAGAGTGTAGATAAGATACAGTTTTCATATGCACGGTTAAACAGAACTGTTTTCAGCCTGGTCTTAAACATTGTCAGCGTTGAGGCCTGTCTCACATTCTCTGGAAGACTGTTCCAGATTTTAGTTGTAGGTGAACAACAACAACAAGTTAACAAGTTAGCACGGATGCTAACAAGTTAGCACGGATGTTAGCACAGATGCTAACAAGTTAGCACGGATGCTAACAAGTTAGCACGGATGTTAGCACGGATGCTAACAAGTTATGCTAACAGGTTAGCACGGATGCTAACAAGTTATGCTAACAGGTTAGCACGGATGCTAACAAGTTAGCACGGATGTTAGCACGGATGCTAACAGTTTATGCTAACAGGTTAGCACGGATGCTAACAAGTTAGCACGGATGTTAGCACGGATGCTAACAAGTTATGCTAACAGGTTAGCACGGATGCTAAAAAGTTATGCTAACAAGTTAGCACGGATACTAACAAGTTAGCACGGATGCTAACAAGTTAGCACGGATGTTAGCACTGATGCTAACAAGTTATGCTAACAGGTTAGCACGGATGCTAGCAAGTTAGCACGGATGTTAGCACGGATGCTAACAAGTTAGCACGGATGTTAGCACGGATGCTAACAAGTTATGCTAACAGGTTAGCACGGATGCTAACAAGTTAGCACGGAAGCTAACCGTTTAGCACGGATGCTAACCGGTTAGCACGGATGCTAACAAGTTAGCACGGATGCTAACAAGTTAGCACGGATATTAGCACGGAAGCTAACCGGTTAGCACGGATGCTAACCGGTTAGCACGGATGTTAGCACGGATGCTAACAAGTTAGCACGGATGTCAGCACGGATGCTAACAAGTTATGCTAACAGGTTAGCACGGATGCTAACAAGTTAGCACGGATGCTAACAAGTTAGCATGGAAGCTAACAAGTTAGCACGGATGTTAGCACGGATGCTAACAAGTTATGCTAACAGGTTAGCACGGATGCTAACAAGTTAGCACGGATGCTAACAAGTTAGCACGGACGTTAGCACGGATGTTAGCACGGATGTTAGCACGGATGAAAGTGCTTTACAGTTACACAAAATCACAAAAGGAGAGCAAAACATACATAAAATCACAAAAGGAAAATCATAAAACATAGAATTCATCATTAATTTAAAAAAGCGTGAAGAGTGTAGATAAGATACTTTCAGTTTTCATATGCATGGTTAAACAGAACTGTTTTCAGCCTGGTCTCAAACATTGTCAGCGTTGAGGCCTGTCTCACATTCTCTGGAAGACTGTTCCAGATTTTAGCTGCAGAAAACTGGAATGTAGCTTCACCATGTTTAGTCCTGACTCTGGGCACCTGCAGGAGACCAGTCCCTGAGGTTCTCAGGGTCCTAGATGGCTCGTATGGCTCTAACATGTCATAGATGTATTTTGGTGCTAGACCATGAAGAGACTTGTACACAAGTAAAGCTGTTTTAAAGTCTATTCTCTGAGTGACAGGAAGCCAGTGCAGGGACATGAGAACTAATATGGTCATATTTTCTGTCAAAGACCAGGAAAGTATTTATTTAAATAAAGAGTGTAGAATACAGCAGCATAATCAAACTCTGATATACTAGAATATTACTGTCAAATTACCTTGTGATTTTACATTTTACTGAGTCTCCACGCTAACGTCTGTTATTCTCTGTGATCATGTTAGGGACCGTCTGCAAATTACGTGTTTCAGTAAATTAATTGATGAAAAATGTTCACTAAAAAATAGACTAAAAGACTTTGCTTTACTCTGTTTGCTAACTACTACGGGTGTTTAAATATTTTAAATGGGCATTGCATGTATTTAATGCATGAAAATATCCTTTAAAAATCAACCTTTTTTTAAAGTTACTCTCTTTGCTGTAATACATTTTATTCACAATGCCATTACTATGACAGGTGAGGATTTAGTGGAAAAAAAAGATATTTTATGTGGACGTAGTATGCATTTAATATAAATATATAAATGAAGGTGAAATTAATTGCTGGAAGGGCTGATAAATGGGCATTAGGTTTTATATATAAATGGTCTCAATTATAGAGACCCTGAGTTATAAAGAGTTTTTCCTCTTCTGTTTTCCAGGCCACAGCTTTCAACGCCTCCTACTCTGACTCCGGCCTCTTTGGCGTCTACACCATCGCACAGGCTCACTCGGCAGGAGAGGTGAGCGTGGATTCTCTCTGGGAAACAAAGACCCAAAAAAAAGTTTATCTTTAATTTCCTGCAACCCGTGCATTGTCTCCATCCTCTCCAGGTGATCAAAGCCGCCATCACTCAGGTGAGAGACGTGGCCGAGGGAAACGTGTCGGAGGCCGACGTCTCCAGAGCCAAGTGAGTACGGCGTGGGTTAAAGCTCGCCAGAGTCCGTCACCGCTGACGTTCTGCAGCTGTTCTCGAGCGTTTTTTTGACGTTCCTCTCTGTGTGCAGGAACCAGGTGAAGGCGGAGTACCTGATGTCTGTGGAGGGCTCCGACAGCCTGATGGAGGAGATCGGAGCTCAGGCCCTGAACACGGGGGCGTACCAGACCCCCGAGGCGGTCCTCCAGGCCGTGGACGCCGTGACCCAGAGCCATGTGGTCATGGTGAGTGTCTCCATGGTGATATGAAGTTCTGCTTAGCTCAGTTTTAATTTTATTTCTAACCACAGACATCATGATAAAAGCAGTGCTTTTGTTAAACTCAAAAACGACTGTTTGGATGATTTCTTCTGTGTCTTTATGCATTAGATCTGCAACGATTATTCCAATAATCAATTAATTGGCAACTATTATGTTAATCATCAGCTATTTTCATAATAGTGGTTGATGTCAGAATGTAAGAAAATCATAATAATAATAATTTTATTCAATATTGGATTATTTCTACCGAGAACAAGATTTATTTAAATAATAAATTCTTTTTTAAATAAAGATTTTTTCCTTTCTAGGTTGAATCTTCAGCTTTGTGAAACATCGATTGACATTTTACATTTTATGAACCAAACAACTAATCGATTAATCATTCGTTCAATCAATTGATTTCTGGACAGATTAGAGTAACCATCCATCCATCCATCCATTGTCTATCCCGCTTATTCCCTTTCGGGGTCGCAGGGGTCTGCTGGAGCCTATCCCAGCGCATTTTATGGCAAGAGGCAGGGATACACCCCAGATGGTCGCCAGCCAATCGTGGGGCACACACACCATTCACACACCATTCACTCTCACACTCACACCTATGGGCAATTTAGAGTTTACCAATTAACCTGAGCATGTTTTTTGTATTGTGGGAGGAAACCGGAGTACCCGGTGAAAACCCACGCAGACACGGGGAGAACATGCAAACTCCACACAGAAAGGCCCCAGACCCAGGCCCAAGGCGGTCTTGAACCTGCGACCTTCTTGCTGTGAGGCAACAGTGCTACCCACCGCACCACCGTGTCGCCCCTAGAGTAACCATTATGCATGTAAATTATGAGACTAAAAGTGCTGTAGTTGCATTTTGTGTGAAACATGCATTTATAAAAGGAAAATAGTGAATAAAAAAATAACGAATAATTGCATCATTGATTTAATCTATTGATTAAATCAATGATGCAATTATAATGGTTTAAAATATTTAAAGCCCACCTTGGCAGTTTTTTATACCTGTACAATAACAACTCAATTAATTTTCATTTAACAGTGAAACTAAATACAGAAAATAATATCTGAAAGTTTGTGTTTGCTATTTTCTTCTGATTTAATTTACTGATTTTATTGATAGTTTGTGGGGGAGAAAAACAAATAACCTCTACTCTTTCTGTTTTTTTACAGGCTGCAAAGAAGTTTGTGGACGGCCAGAAGACGATGGTATCTAGTGGACTCCTCATCAATACGCCGTTTGTGGATGAATTATGAAAATAAAAAAGGGGAACCCCTGATTTTTTTTTTTCTCTCTCTCTCGAGTCGGCCGGTTTAAAAAAGGAAAGACGACCTCAAAGCCGCAGCAACGTTTCATTTGACGTCACCAATCATTTGTAATCTGTCCTGCAGTAAACGTGAGCAGCAGCGACAGCTGCACAAAGCGTCTTTTTGGGCTTCCTGTCAACTTCATGTATATGTATGTAAATTAAAGTAATGATGGTAACAACAGCTCGTTGTCGCTTGATTTTTGTATCTCGATATGCATTTATTTATTTATTTATTTTCCCCTTCTACCTGCAGCCACTTTTAGCTCAGAAACACTGTTCCGTTCATCAACCAATAGGGGGACACAGAGCACACAAATAGTTGAAAAAGGCTTTTTAACCCAGTGTAGAACATGTTAAATTTAGGTTTATACATATAGGTATAAGCTGTTTTTACCTGTGTAGCCACAGTAGGTGCAAATATAACAATAGTGGAGCAAGTATTTAAGCCTTCAAATTAATAATCAAAATATAGCACTCATTTTGCAGGCAAATTTGACCTATATTATCAATTATATTTGGCATTTAATAACTGATGATTAAGCAGTATTAAATGTGCAGCTGATTGAGGTGCATCTGATTTTATTTAATAATGAGTTGTACTTCATGAATATTCTAAAGAAGAGCATTTAATTCTGAATTTATAAGATAAGATAAGATAAAACTTTATTGATCCCACAACGGGGAAATTTGTGTGTTACTGCAGCATTACAGATAAAGAGAAGAAAATAAAGCTGAAGATAAAAAACCTATAAAGAAATAAAAATAAAAAACACACAACACAATGTACAAATTCGCAGAATTTGTTGATGATCCACATAAACAGTATGCATTATCGACATAGAATGGAGAGAAAATACTAATAAATAGTAAGAAAAAAAGTATGCATAAGCAAGGCATATATTCATACATACACACATTTTTGCATATATATATATATGGACATACATATCCACGCACATACCCACATGTACACATACATAGCTAATGCACACTTAAGGTGCAGTGTGTGTGTGAAGAGAAAAAAAAGTGACCAGTGAAAAAGTGACAGAGTGACTACAGTGAGGGTTATTTGTATGTGTTGTTATAAAGTCTTATTGCTGTCGGGATGAATGATCTGCGAAAGCGCTCCTTCTTGCAGCGAGGGTGTTTGAGTCTCTGGCTGAAGGAGCTGCTCAGTGCACCCACCACCCCATGCAGAGGGTGATGGGGGTTGTCCATGATGGATGTCGGCTTTGCCAACATCCTCCTCTCTCCCACCACCACCACCGACTCCAGAGGACATCCCAGTACAGAGCTAGACCTCCGTACCAGTTTGTCAATTTTCCTTCTGTCCCCGTCTCGGCATCCGCCCCCCCAGCAGACTACTGCGTAGAACAGGGCAGATGCTACGACGGAGTCGTAGAAGGTCTTCAACAGAGTCCTGCACACACCAAAGGACCTTAGTCTCCTTATATGGTTCAGAAATATTCAAATAGGTGGAATAATATGTGAAGGACCCATATTGACCATCTCCTCTGTAATTTGTGTTTATCCATCACCTTTAAAATTCAATACACAGCAGCTTCACGGTTTGTGGTGGAATAAAAGTAAAATCTTGGCTGTCAGAGTTTCTGGTAATTTGATTTTAATGTTTTAAACCTGGCTTTTAATTGAAAATATAGATGTAATTTGTGTTTATATTTAGACATAATCATTTTGAAGTTATCCTCTTATTTGCAATTTTATTGGATGGTTTCCTCTTTTATTTTTCACTTTGCCTCTAGTGTTTCCTCATTACATGAGTTTCCTTATTTCATTTCTTATCAGTTCCTTTTTTATGAGTTAGAAATTGTTTTGGGAAAGTCTGGCTGTCTGGCCATTATTTTAATGTGACTATGTGAAGCAATTTTAATTGATAATTTTAATTTTAATTGATTATTGATTGATACAATGGAAGCAATATGTACAAAAACAAAAGAACAATGTTTTTGCTATTAGAAATTGACCATTTTCACACAGTTTCATTCCATATTTGAAAGAAAGAAAAGCACCACATTTTTTGGCTAAACCATCAAATCTGATCAAATTAAAACCATATAAAAAGGACAACTGTAAAAAAAAATGGAGACGCCCATAAATTGAATCCCAGCACCCTTAAAACATTGTAAAAGTTAATTTCTGTTATTGTGTTTTACATGTTGTAGGTTGCAATAAGTCAGTTTTGGGTATTTTTGGTCCTTGGTTTAAGCAGCTGATTTACTCCAGAAACACACACACACACACACACACACACACACACACTGGTGATGTGAATGTTATGGAGCTGCTCTAGAAAAATGAGTTGTCTTCCCCCGGAAATTATTTTTTTTTTGTTTTTGCTGTGGCTCAGCATTTAAATAACCTTTATCATATTTGACAGTTTAGTCACAGCCTTTCCCAGGAAATATGAAGCTTTTTTCACAAATGTGTGAGTAAAATTGCAAAGTAAAAAACAGTGAAAATGGTTCATACTGATGCTGCGTTTGCTCGAGGTCATTTATACATCATTCAGTATAAAAGGAAACTTAAAAAGATGAGAAATACACAGATAATTAAATAGGACACAAATAAGATTAAATCAAAATCAGTAGCATAAGGCTCTAGTTTTCACATCTTTGAGATTTTTGTCCAGACAAGACTTTAAATATGGAATAATGTTAACATGTGGAATAATGTTAACATGTTTTCTTGACTCACAATTTGTTATCAAAGCAAACAAATAAAATAATTCACATTTAACCCTTAAGAACCCACCTGTGACACTGGTTCACAGCTTCTTCCTTAACTTAAACTGAAAAACTGAATCCTCACTAAAGGTAGGTTTCAACCCATTTAACAATGTTAATGGGTTAATAACATGTCCTATGTTACATTCAACCTGTTCTGATCACAATATTGAATCAACCTATATATAAAATAAGTTACGTATATGTCACATTAGACTTTTAATCTTAAAATAGTCATGAAAAACCTGATTTGAAGTCTTTTTAACATAACATAACATAAACATGAATCTACTGTAGTCACTTTCTGTCACTCGTCACTTCACTCTACACACACACCCTGCACCTTAAGTATGCATTAGCTATGTATGTGTACATGTGTGTATGTGCGTGGGTATGTAAGTGCGTATATATATATGCAAATATGTGTGTATGTATGTAGGTATGTACGTGCATGTATGTATGTATATATGCTTTGCTTATGCATACTTTTTTTTTCTTTTGCAACTTATCAGTATTTTTCCATTCTATGCCCATAATGCATACTGTGTATGCAGATCAACAACAAATTCTATGAATTTTGTACACAGTGTTGTGTATTTTTATAGCTTTTATCTTCTTTAGTTTTTATTTTCTTTTCTTTACTCTATACGCTGCAGTAACAGACAAATTTGCCCGTTGTGGGATCAATAAAGTCTTATCTTATCTTATCTTATCTTATCTTATCTTATCTTATGTCACAATAAGAAAAAAAGATATATATTTTAGCTGATTCACTTATTTTTAATTTACTATGGTTTCTGTTCAAATAATTTATTGTTAAACCCAATCAGCAAAGTTATAACCATGATATATGTTGAATAAATATAAATAGGAAAGACAAAATATGTACCGCCAAGCAGATTTTTTTTTCAAAGTGTCAATACATTTAGAATAGTATGACATATATGGTTCAGTGAATCATAGGTGGAAAGGTGAGAAAGTCAAAAACTTTATAAAAGACAGTTTTTAAAGCATTTATCGGGTCTTTCAAAATGTGCTTTTTGTGTTCATGTTGGTTTATTCTTATTTAAAAGTCTATTTGTATTGTATTTGTTGTCACAAAAAGTTAAATGAAAACAATAATAAATTATATAGTTATATAATCTACCTATAATATAAAACTAGTTGGTAACATGTGTTTTTAATGTTTAAAACCTATTTAAGAGAGTTAAACTACCTGGTACCACGTTTTTAGGATTGCACCACATGGCAGTGTTATTGTTCCATACATGTGACATCACAGATCTCTGATACTGGGACTAATATTAAAACAAAATAAATGTCAGAAATGTGTTTCCATGTGGCCCAGAAGTCTCCTTTAGGAAGGAATGGGTCCAAGATTCAAAATATAAAAATTGATAAGTAATTTATCAGTAGATTAAAGGTGATGCCAATAACTTTTTAAATAAAGTTTTACCGTCAAAATTCTCAGATGTAAAAACTGTGATTGACTCAGGACAACAAACACCCCCTCCCCCTCCCCTCCCCTTTTTTTGGATAGTATCGCGAGAAGAGAGCGAACGCCCCCCTTTCCGAACGTGAAGACGCTGAGCTATGCGTGTGTGTGTGTCTATATGTGTGTGTTTGTGCCGTTTGTGCGTGACGCTGCGTGGGGGTGTTCGCCTGATGTCATTTGGCAGAAGGGGAGGCTGAGCTAACGGTGGGCAACATACGGCTGGAAAGCACAACAATAACGGTCCACTCCGGGATTTATAACGGCGCTTTTTTTTCCTGTAGGGAAAGAGGGGGTTGAAATACGTGAGCAGGAGAAGTGGTAGAAGAAGAAAAAAGGAGAAGAAAGAGATAAAGAAGAAGAAGGAGGAGGAGAAGAAGAGGGGTGAAGCTGGCTGGCTAACGGGGCTTGAAAGTACCAGATGCTTTTCCAGCAGCGGAGAAGAAGAAGAACAGGCTGGGTGATGGCTTCTCGTTTTCCCGACGGCTAAATCCCCCCCAAAAAAAGAAGAGAAAAGAAAAAGGAAAGTGAGGGGCGACTTTCTCCGCTTCTTCTTCTTCTACTTCTTCCCCTCCGCTCCAGTTCCGTGCCACATTACCGTCTTGGGATGCTAGCGCGGCCGCGCCGCCCGCCGTCGAGCAGCTCCTGGGCCGCAGCCCGGCGCACCGAGCCCGAATCTGGGAAGTGAGCTAGCAGCTAGCCGCCGCTAGCCGCCGCCGCTAGCCGCCGCAGCCCGATGCTGCTGAACGGACCCGGGAGGCGACACGAGCGCTGCGGGGCCCCCGGGGCCCACCCTCACGCGGACTACGGGAACGTTTGAGATGTGACGCCGCTTTTGCTTTGGCTTTTTTTGTGTGTGTGTGAGTGAGTGTGAGTGTGTGTGTGAGAGTGTGTGTGACGCGGAGGATGCTAACGTTGCTGCGAAAATGCACAGCAGAACCACAACAACGGGCTCGTGCTGAAGGGGGGGCGACGTTAGACTGGTAACAGCCCACCCCGAGCGGCTCATATTCGGACACCGACCACCACCACCACATCCCCCCCTCCAGCTCCCAGCTACACGTCGTCCCTGCCTCGGCGACATGGATAAACTAACAATCATTTCAGGGTGCCTGTTTCTGGCGGCGGATATCTTCGCTATCGCCAGCATCGCGAACCCGGACTGGATCAACACTGGTGAATCAGCAGGTAATTTAACACCACTCTGATGTGTTGTTTGGTTGTTTGTTTGCTTTTTTTTTGCAGGATTTCACGCCACTGTCACGACATCGCAGGAGCGTTTTTGTCATCAGATAATCTCCACAACAAAGATGTGCACCGTTGTGTGTGTGTGTGTGTGTGTGTGTGTGTGTGTGTGTGTGGAGGCTTTAATCAGCAGCCTGCAGCATTCATCCACTGTGTTTTCTCCAGGGCTGTTCACAACAAACATTAGCTGACTATTAATCGATTTTTCAATTAATCAACTGACTGCTGTGTTGATTTTAAGAACAAATTTGCCATATTTGAGCAATGCCAGGATGCAAAATGCAAGCAGTTTTTTCTTTAAATCTAGAGTTTTCAGGCTATAGCTAATATTTGGGAGAAAACAAAAAATGCACAGAAATCCACTAGTCACTGTTCTTTGACCTTCCAGCCAATTGACCATGGGCCTCGAGTTTTTCCCACAAGCAATAATGCAGACATTTGTCTTTAACTATAGTTTGCCAGAGATGAAGAATTTTCAGGCTATAACGAATATTTAGGAGAAAAAAATGCACCAAAGTTGACTAACCAATGAACAAATTCTTAGTTGGTTACAATTTTCACATTTCAGTGAATTAATCATGAAATTTGATTTTCTTCCACATGCATTTCTCTTTAAAAAAAGTTGTAATAATTTTCACGATATAATTTTAATGCAGGAAAAAAGCATTAAAATCAACCAGTGAACAAATTCTTAGGTGATTAAGACCAAAACTCTATACATTTAAAGATCAGACCTACAATTTTTTGCTTTATTTCACATTTAAATCAATTAATCATGAAATTGGACTTTTCCACATGCAGTTTCTTTAAATCTAAAGTTTACCACAGATGTGCATAAGAATTCACAGACGATAACAAATATTTAGGAGAAAAATGTGTAAAAATATTGACTAATAATGACTAATGGTCAAATTCTTAGTTGATTAAGACCAAAACAATTTAGGTCTTAACACATTTTTATTTTCTGACATTTAACACCCCAAAGAACCTTTTGATTAATTGCAATATTTGAGTTTTCCACATGCAGTAATGCAGAAATTCCCCTTTAAAATGAGTGGACCAGAGATGTGCTCATAACCTTTTAGCATTTACCCAATTCAGAACGAAAAAGTGCACAAAAACTGACTCTTGATTCAGACCAAAGCAATCAATTACTAGACTAATCGACTCTCAGGGGTCATCCCTAGTGTTTTCTGTGTATTTTCATGCTGTTTGTTATTGACTCTCAACCCCAAAGGTCTAAAATTGCTGTTTCATTCCTGATCGCTCAGTTATGTGGATCAATGCTGCTTCTGCAACTAATTATTAGTTTATTTTTTAATCACCTATCAGAAAATAATGAGAACAGTAGTTGATGAAAACATTGGTACTTTCTATATTTAAGGCTGCAACTAACAACTATTTTCATCACAGATCAATTTTTACTTATGATTAATCAACAAGTTTCTACTGAGTAAGCTATAGTCTGGGAAGTTATGAGTATGATTAGTTGATTTTTATCCTTTTTTTCCCCCTGAAATATTTATTATAAAATCCTCAAGCATATCTATGTCATTATATATGTGGAAAACTGATTTTACAGGTTTGTCAGATGAAATCAACTTTCTTAAGCATTTCTTTAGTCGTGTACGGTCCCAGAAAGTTTTTGTTTCAGTCCACAACCCAAAGACATTTAGTTAACTATGATAGAAGACTAAACAAACCAGAGAACATTCACATTTCAGAAGCAGGAAATGCAGAATTTGGGCTAAAAAAGGCAGTTTTCTGCACCGAATCATCAATATTGGATTTAAGTGTTAGTTGCAACCTTATTTAATCAATGACCTGATCAGTTTTTCCTGCAGCAGCGATTTAAAACGTAATCGATCCAGTCAGTGATGAGCAGAGGGACCGACCATGTGTTTATTTCCGGCGTCCCTGCTGGTTCTGTGCAGGCACACGTGCCGCCGGTCCTCGGTTTTATTCGTGTCACTCCCGAAAATCGCGTGGAGGCTATTGATAGACGGCTCTTTGTTCCCAGTGCGGGATGACAGCTTAGTAACTGGGTCAATCATCATCCGCCGATGCTCGGGCTGAATTAGCTGCACAGAAGGAGCAATCCACCCAAATATGTTAATTAGATGTGACTCAAACGAGGGCGTCGTTAAAAGAGCAAATAACCAGTATGAGTGTGTTCCACTGTTGTGGTCGAGGTGTCAAAACTGAAACGATGAACCACAGCTCTGCACACTCAAATGCAGAAAGCTGATCTTCTATATTTAAACTCCAGTGTTTTGCTGAGTGTGTGTGTGTGTTTTTAAGTGGGTGTAGTACAGTAACCAACTTCCTCTCGATGCTTCAGCTCTCACTTCCCCTTCGTCTCAGATGGTTTAGTGAGATGTGAATGTGGTCGACCTCCCCTCAGGTCCTTTCATCACACCTTTTGTTACAGCGGTTTTAGAATATAAAATACTAGTTTCGAGTAGAGCCGCAGTGATTAGTGGAGTAATCGATTCAAACGCCAGCTATTTTGATAAAATTATCATTTTTTTTATAAAGAAAAACTTATCGCATCTGATTATTTTCTGGTTTCTTTAGTCTTCTATAATAGAAAACTGATGATCTTTGGGTTTTAGATATTTTAGCTTCATTCTTCAGCTTTGGGAAACAATGATTGACATTTCACATTTCTTTTTAGCAATCGATTAATCATTTCTATTTCATTTATTTATTATTTAATGATGATAAAATTAATGCGGGATTGAGTTTTTGCTGCTTTTTTATCACACCAACCCAAACACAAATGAAGCATCATTCTCACTTTAAACAGCAAACGCGTGAGCAGCTTCTTGTTTCAGAGGTTTGATAGTATTGTGCGATTTAAAAAAAAAAAAAAAAAAAAAAAAAAAAAAAAAAAAAAAAAAAAAAAATTCTAGGAATATTTTTGTGTGAAGTCAAAATAATAATAATTTGTTATTCATTGTACATCGCATATGCAAACCAAACTTCCAGAAATCGTTGTTGAGTGACATTTGGTGCCAACCCCTCACAGTGTGTAATGCATGTGTGACTATTCCTCCTCTTTGCTTGTTTGTAGCATAAAGAGTTTCAAGACCACAGGTATATGGAATCCTCTTTTGTTCGATCATTTTCATTTAAACCCTCTGACCTGTAGGTCTCCTTTGATAGCTGACATGGTGCTGCTCCACAGACGAGTGCATTGTTTGAGGTTAAGATGGAGGAAAAGCCCCCGATGAGTTCCCCGCATTGTGTTATCTCCAATCAGCTGACCTCTGGCTCCCAGCTTTGCGGTTGGCTCGCTGCTCGACGACCTTCCGCTGTAGGAATTCAGCGAGTTGTCTTTGTACGCCGGGGCGTGGAGAAACCGATGTGTTACCGTGGCCAGTTTGAATCGGTAAAAGCCGACTTTGATCACGAGCCTTTATGTCCTATTTTAGTCAAAAACAAGAATCAACTATGTGAATCTGGATTTTTGTCTTTTTAGATCCACACATTTTTTTTTTTGTCCAGTTTGGCCTCTGAGCCACACCAAGATGACTCTTTAGCAGCATATTTGCCAATTCGAAAATATCAGATCATGTAGATTCGAGCAGCGACCACAATCTGCATCTTTCTTTGGATTCATGCCACCAAGGTGCGGTTCTTGCATATTCACGGAAAAGTGTTGATCACACTTGCTCATTCTGTTCGAAATGATGGCGGAGTCTCATTTTATGTCCATACTCTTGATGCTTTTGGTTTCATCTGCAGCTGTACGACTGAATTTAAGATTTCTGCATGTAGTGAATATAACCTGCATAGATGCGCCTCTGTATGTTCAAAACCTTCTTTCATGCAGGTACAGTACAGCCTCGTTTTCGGAGGGAGTTCCAACAAAATATACAAGATTCTTTTCCTTTCGATGTCAAACAAAAATTTGGAGGTCGAACCCTGCGAGATGACCTGAGAAAACCCGACTGCATGGCCCGGATGCCGACAGACTCTGTTCGTTATTATTGATCAGTTTATTTATTATATTATTCATTTATACATTACCTACTCACTTATTTATGCAGTTAATGGTGTAAAATGATGAAAAAATGCTTAAAAAAAGGCGTTTTTTGGAACTGTTTAAAATTTTTTCCACGACGAATTGTGGTCGAGAACAGAGAGCCGGCTGTATTTTAAATTTTTGCTTATCGTCCACTAGTTGCCTGGAGTAGTATTACAGCTTATTCAGGCTAATCATGTTAGTTTGTGTAGTGTGGGGTAGTTGTTGTTTGGATCGTGTGTGAGAGGAGGTTTTTAATTTCTTATAATCTGAGGATGAAAAGATCTAGTTAAAAGAAACTGTAGACTAGTGTAGGTATGGCCTTGGTCGTGTGTTTTTTTTTTTTTTTAACTTATTAAGAATCAACAAACTGCAGGAAAGCTTTAGCGCTGATCGGTGTTGCTTGTAATCACCCGAATAAACCTTTTAGTCGAGATTTACCACACAGACGGACAAACCCCCGTAGATGCAGCTCGGCTGGAGGCGGCGGGGGGGGGGGACACAGCGGTGTCATTGAACACAAAGACACAATGGGGATCCATGACATTGTCCTCACGTCAGTGTTACATCCTCCGGCAGTAGCAGCTAGAAGTTGATTTCCTGCGCCGAGCGCCAAGACAAAGACATTACGGACTGTGATTCTCCTCCCGCAGACACCCGTCACCACGCTGGATGTCATCCTCCAGAGCCAGGATAACCTCTAAAGCGCTCTGTATGGGCGCACACACACACACACACACACTGTCCAGAAAGTGCTAAATCACACACAGGTACAGACTGTTTCCCCTTTACGACGCTGTATCCGAGGCCACTGACGATGACTTTGATGATTTTCTTTTAACACTTGACCGTTTTTTTACTGTGGCGCCGTCATTAACCGGTTCAGTCGTGTGTGTGTTTCAACACAGCTGTACCACAGTCACAAAATCCATGTTCGCTAGAGAATAGAGTGCTAACTCCTGTTTGAACACGGCTTTACACAAAGTGTTTATATGTGTACAGTGAGCTTCTGAATCCAGAGAAAATAAGACTTCTGTGTGATGGGGCTGGGCGATGCATGGAGTTTTTGAATCATTTTTTCATTCGCAATATAGGATTACGTCATACCGTTTATGGGTCGGTTACAAATTTGACAGGATGACAAAAGTCGAAATTGTTTTTTTTAATGCATTCATCAGGTCTTGGTTTGGTCATCTTGGTTTCTTGTTAATCAAAAGACAATTTGCATAATTTCTTTTTACAAAAATCTTGCGAGCACTGCAAAAAATATCTTTACTTTCTGAAGAAATGGTTAAATGCGTTAAGTTATAAGCTTGACATAACCTGACATAGATTTTACAAGTTAATCAGACCTTCACAATATAGTGACGCCAGCTAACGTTGCATAACATATCAGTAGCTTAAGTTAATTTAGCCTGGTGCCAACTAAGTGTCATTGACTTCAGTAAATTAAATAGGTATATTTGTCTGTATATTTGTGCATATTTTGCACACAAAGGAATATTTATTTTACTCAAGAAGTTTCCATATTTAATTTATGCTCGTAGTTTTGCACCATTTCGTTCTACTTTTGATATGTGTCTTTAAACTAGGACTGTCTGTTTTTATTATTACTCAAAGAAAAAGAATCGAGATACATATATCATATTTTGCCATTCATATAAAATATTTAGCAATAAATTTCGGTCCATATCGCCCATCTCTAGGTTTTGATACCATTTCATTGCAGGCAAATTCAAACAAGGAATTTCCTTACTTACAAAACGTGAGGCAAAAACATTATTATCTCCTTTTACCCATCCGATCACGCTGGAATATAAAGAACCTGGATGCAGACGCCGTCCCACAGAGGAGTTGTTTATTAACCCTCAGTCGATGCCGCCGTGACCCTCTTATAATAAAGGAATGAATTTTCGTCTGAAGGGATCTGCATCAGCCTCGACACGCTGCTGCACACGTGCTGTTAAAGCCGCTGTTTGACTGTGCCATAAAAAAGTAGTTGACGCTCCACGTATGGATCATACCTTCTTGTTCAAGTAAAGAGAGAACGCATTGCAGCACAATACAGGAAATGTGCACAACCGAATTGTGAAATTCACAGTTGAAAACTCGGGAGCAGCCTGGTCATAATCGGGAGTGTGACATTATCTAAAATAGATGAACCGGGAATATTAAATATCCCTCTCCGAAGGCACAAGGACGCGGTGTCATTGAGTCAAAGTAACTGAAACCAGGCCGAGCTTCAGAGCCGCTGTAACAGCGGTTCAGACCTGAGACCTGTTCATACAGACCACAGCGCGTAGTTAAGACGTGTCACAGTACTAGAAATTTAGCAAGATACGAGTACCATGGAAATTCCACAATTCTCAGCACTAAATTTGGTAAATCACTAAAACAAAAACATGAACCACGTGAACTTAAACCTATTCACCTTTTATTAAAAGATTCGATCTTTACAAAAAACTCTTCAAGTATTTCTAGTGAAAATTAGTGTGTCTAATTACAAACTTTAAGTCATGTTTGTATTACAGGAAGCTTAAGGCTAACATGTTTACGTATGTTGTTAATGTAAAATGTGCAATTACTTAACATGAATTGAAACTCTTTCATCATGAAGTTGTTGAATAGATTTGGTGTTTCTGTGTTTTGAGATGCTTTGCCAAGTTAGAAACTAGCATACAATCGTAAAATCATTGATGAAAACAAAACCCAGAGTTAGTAAAACAGCAAAAAAATCATTGCGGCTTTGACGATACCAAGATTGCACTACCTGAAATTGCGCTTTTTGATTGTTCAGGCCTATTGGAACTTGTATTTTTGATAAGTCGAGGTCCTTCTGTGTTTAACAGCGGACTAGAACATGTCAGATCTGGAAGAAAATTCAGTACTTTAACGGCACCACCTTGGAACTCGTGTCTGAAAATAAATCCCCCAGAAAAAGCGGTAGATCCTGTACTGGCCATTTATTGTCTGCATTTTATCAGCTATCAGATCATATACTGAAACTAGCATTGACCCTAATGACCATATTTGTTTTCCATGATTGTTTTACCAATCAGAGGCTGATTCAGCTACAAATAATCCATCCATCCATTTTCTATCCCGCTTATTCCTTTTCAGGGTCGCAGGGGTCTGCTGGAGCCTATCCCAGCGCATTTTATGGCGAGAGGCAGGGATACACCCCAGATGGTCGCCAGCCAATCGTGGGGCACACACACCATTCACACACCATTCACACACACACTCACACCTATGGGCAATTTAGATTTGCCAATTAACCTGAGCATGTTTTGTATTGTGGGAGGAAACCGGAGTACCCGGTGAAAACCCACGCAGACACGGGGAGAACATGCAAACTCCACACAGAAAGGTCCCAGACCCAGGCCCCAAGGCGGTCTTGAACCTGCGACCTTCTTGCTGTGAGGCAACAGTGCTACCCACTGCTCCACCGTGTCGCCCCGCTACAAATAATAATTTATAATAATTTTTTCTTCTTCTTTTTACCATAGAAGTGTCTGCGTGAGACTTGGCACATGTGGCTTCAAACTAGGACTGGCTGTTATGTTAATATTACTTTAGGAAAAAATATGAGATATATATATATATATATATATATATATATATATATATATCATATATCGAGATATGAATTTTGGTCCATATCATCCAGCCCTAGAGTCATTTATTCAGAGGCTGATTCAGCTTCTTCTTTATACCGAGCCCCCAACAGAAGATCACAGTGTGTTTCTGACAGGAGGGGGGGGGGGATTTTTCAGGTTGCATCCATGGAAAACAACCCTAATTGGTACCGATATATCTTTATAGTCTTTGCACGGTAACCCAACATGCAGCCGATATATTTCAGCTGACAATGGTTGAATAGAGAACCTGAAACTCACAAAAACTGTAACTGCGAAAAAGAAAAAACCTGCAGGTGGCTCACTCGGTCAGACAGCTACTACTTCCTGTGCCGATAATTGAGATTTTCCGGACAAAGACCGGACAGCTCCCGCTTCTTCTTCTTGTTCTTCTTCTTCGTCTCCAGCTCCCACCGAACATGAATGAGCCTGAGTTGTAAGGCGGGTCCGCGGGATGCTCCGCGTTGAATTAAAAATTAATCTGTTCAAGCAGCTCGTGCGCCTCTAATGTCACCGTAATACTCCCAACAATGGATTTATCTGTGGTAATGGATGCACTCGTGCTGCATTGAGGGGATTGAGTATCGCTGTTACTTAATGGAATACATTGACAACAAAAGCGTAAGAATATTGGCTCCACCGCCACTATTTCCTGAAGGTGGTGCCTTTTTGCATTTTTTTACCAGTAGATGTAGTTGAGCATTTTTCTAAGCACAAATTGAGATACTCTCAAACATTATCTCCATAAAAAGGCCGGTCGACTGAGGACACCGGCTGTAAACAGGATTAATTTCTGCTAATGGCAGCACTTAAGCCGCTCGCGTTTGGCCATTTAAATGTCAAATAAGGTTTTCCCAAAACAGTAAAAAATCAGAAGTTATGTTCTCGGGTGCAGTTTCTGTTGCTATGTTGGTGTTTGTGCTTCGTTTTTTCAGCGTTTTGTGGACCACACACACAAGCTGTGCACGTAGGCGCTATGTATTAAAAAAAAAGAAAAAAAAAGAAGAAGAAGCCTCCAGAGGCGGCAGAAGCAGCAGCCGCCGGCCGTTTCTCGCTCTCCAACTGGCCGCCCACCACGGTTCAGAGGTGCGTTCGACTCGTCCCTCCGGAGCTTCGCCACGGCAGCATCCCGTCGCTCCGCTAATGACAGCATCAACACGCCGGAGACGAGCGTGCACGGGCCCCCATTTCCTCTGATCTGGACCGAGGCGATGGCGTGGGGAGTGCGCGTGTGTGTGTGTGGCCTGGAAAATGGAGATTTCTCTTTCTGTAAATGAATAATGCGAGTTTGTATACTACACATATTGGCTGTACCTTTTTCCCTAGCAGGTAAACGCATGTTCTGAAACACGAATATTCGCTCCTTTCCGTCGTTGCTCGTAATTGAAGCTGGAATGGGCGATGGATTCAAACATGGGTTTACCGTGTTATTACGATTTCACTACTGATGTGCATTTGACAAAGAGCAACACTTACGCACGGTGACGGAAATGGAAAAGATGTTTTCCATCTCACAGGTTGTGATCGCCCTCTTCTATATTCATTGATGGCGGCGTCACGTCCTTTTTCAGTGCTGAGAAGTGTCATTTATAAACGCAAAAAAAATCATCACATGCTGAAAAATGTTACGTTGATGAATCATTTCAGTCAAAAAGGTCCTGACAGTGGATGTTGGGATGGTTGCTTATGTAACATTAAAGAATAAACTGACTTTAGTCCAATTCCTGAACATTCTACTGCGACTTTAGTCAACTTTACACCTGGATTAAACTGTCCTTTCATTCCATAGTGAAAACTCTAAAGTTAAATAAAAACTCATGACCCAAGGTTTTTGGTAAAACACAACTTTATTAAGTGCAGAGAATATATTGATGAATCATTTCAGTCAAAAAGGTCTTGACAATGGATGTCTGTGGACATACATAGAATTTTGTGTAGATAAACTGTCTAAAAATATTCAACAAGTAAAAGAATTATTACCAGCAAAATGGTTTTAAAAGTAAAAGTACTCATAATAGAGAGTGTTTTATATTATTATAGTTTATTTTAGTACTTTATTTTGAATCACTAAATACACGTGAGAGCATTTTAACATTTTAGTTTATTGTTGTGGAGCCAGTTATAGATAGTAATAATACTGCATGGGGAAATCAAGTACTTCCACATCAAAATGACTTCTAAAAAATAGCCTAAATAAGACAAAATATAAGAATTAAACCTGGATTAAACTGTCCTTTCATTCCATAGTGAAAACTCTAAAGTTAAATTAAACTGTCAGTTTGTCCATTTTTCACCACTTTCCCAGGTTCTTCTTTGCCTGTTTTTTATTGAACGTAACTCATCATCATCCAGTTTTGACTTTTAGAAACCTGAGATGTGGTGAATTTACAATAAAGTGATGACACATGTTTAATAGATGAACATCCTAGAACTATTTATTGAAGTTATTGATATGCCAAGCACTTCATAGTAAATTATTGCAAGTATAACTTGTAAAATTTTTTAAAAATTACTATAAAACATTACAGCCTCAAGCCTTGTATCCGCTCACCAGTTAAAATTTATTCAAGAATCATGTTCAGAGCTACTTCTGCACCATAGATTCTTGCTTCTCTATTATGATACTTTCAATTTAGAATGAAGGTGATTTTTACCTGACGTGGCAGAATCATCAAGAGACGATTTAGGTCTAAAAAATCTCCTTTTCGTCACTGATTTACTTGGGCCATTATTTTAATAGGGCGATGATATGACTCGATTTTACCTGGCATCTTTCGACCGCTGATTCCCTGCAGTTTTTATAGAAGCGAATACACACACACACATCCTTTTATTAAAGAAGTCATACCGCAGCAATCTCACTAATGAATACTGCCCGGCCATGGCACCTTTTACACACACACACACACAAAAAAAAAGAGATGCCATAGGTATTTGTAGGTGTTTAAACAGGGGGAAAATGCATCTTTAAATAAAAAAAGCTGTTGACTATCAGATCTGCACCAGAACCGGTTTGTGTGTGTTTACCTGTGTCCATGGACAGGAATTCCACTGAGAACTCGTGAAACAGCGAGAGTCTGCAGGATCCAGGGCGGGAAGCGCTTGTAAAAAAAAAAAAAAAAAAAAAAAAAAAAACAGGCTTTTTTCGCCTTTTTTCCTCTGGCACAAAGTTCCTACTTTTCTCTCGCAGCCTCACCTCCTGTTCTTTAATTTGTTGAAGGTTACGCTGAAGCTTTAGCCGTACTTACAGCACCATTTGTCTGGCGTTATTACATAATCTTCCTGTGCAGCAAGATGTGGATCGCCATAGCGATAAGGCAGGTGATAAGGTAAAAGAGAACACGGGGAACATTATTTTTAGTCGCGCTGTTACAGTAAAGGCAGTGCTTTCACTGGGTGTTGTAAAGGGGACAGGATTTCCTGTAGACGGCCTGCAGAACCCACCACACCTCCACATGCTGCTGGTCCTATGATGTTGATTTCTCTACAGATGCCTTGATCACTTATTAATTTAGCTCCGTTTTACGCCTTTTGACACAAGGAGAAACTTGTGAATCTTTATATTATTCTAAGCCACACTTTAGAATTTGCTTTGCTGCATACAATCCTTCAGTTTTATATAGACAAACATGTTAAAAACTACTTTTACAAGTGTTACGATTGTATTGCAAGATTTTAGCAGCTAAGTGGATGGTTTATTTGAGTAATAAATTAATATGCAAACGTTTTTTGTGCATTTTTGAGGTAGTATTCTGAATATTTTTGTGTCAAACAAGACATTTGAGGGTTGCATCGATTGTGTGAATTATTTTCGGGTGTTAATCTGCAGATATTAATACGTACACTAATAGATTAATCATCCACCCAACTGCAAACCAGCATGTGGTAATGTGTTGCTCCGCTCTACTATGGATTTGAGCAGATAAGACAGGTTAATTTTTATTTAAATACCTTAGTACTGCTTTACCTTTTTGTGGAATTGCCTGTAATGTTTGATTAAGCCATTTCGAGTTGGTGTCACTGCAACATTTTTATCGTCTACATAATGTTATCCTCTGAAATGCCACCCACAAGTGTTAAAAAAAAAAAAAAAAAAAAAAAAAAAATGTTTTTCTTGAGTAATCCATCAGGAATGTGCGCTCGCATGTGTTTGCACCGGATGATGCTGCTGCATTGTGTTTGTGTTGCAGCAAGAAGTTAAAGCTCGTTCAACTTATTTTTATTTTTATTTTTTTTGAAAGACACACCATTGTTTCCCTGAGCGTTGCCACCACCTCTGCTGCTGCAGCAACACACTGACCTTAGTGGAATGTGTGCTTGTTTTTTCTATTTTTTTCTTTTTTTCCCCTCTCTATTGTCTGTCTGAACAGCAGCATCCGTCTTACTCGCGGTGGGGGGGGGATGTCAAAGTGTGGAGTTGTATGACAGCTCACCTGCTTCCATACAGTATCAGACAGAGGAAGAAGCCTCTCGACGACGACGGGGGGGGGGAGGTTCTGTTTGATAAGTGATGGATAAATACAGTAGAACGTCAATTCCCGACGTGCTTTGTGAGAGCAGAAGTGCGCGGGCGAATTTCAGATTTTGCACTACGGAGGACATTAATTACAGGCTTGTCTGATATCAATGCATCTTCTTAGAAAACCGCGTCTTGTGTATTGAGTGTCATACCTGCGTGGGATAGATTCAGTAATTGGCAGGATTGATTTGGCCCTCACCCTCTCTACTTGTGTGTGTGTGTGTGTGTGTGTGTGTGTGTGTGTGTGTGTGTGTGTGTGTGTGTGTGTGTGTGTGTGTGTGTGTGTGTGTGTGTGTGTGTGTGTGGTGTGTGTGTGTGTGTGTGTGTGTGGCTAAGAGAGGGGGAAAAAAAAAGACGGCATAATTGGGCCCAGCAGAGTGGAGAAATCAGCCTGGCGGCTCCTCGCAGGCACTGAGCCGGTGACAAATTAAAGAAGCCTCTCTCCGGCTTTTTCCATTTCTTCCACTTCACCTGTCTCTCGTTCACTCCTCCCCTGCACACTATCACATGGGCTGTCACAATCTGACTGTTACCTTCATTCTAAATAAGACAGTATTTCAATTTAAGGCTCCTTTTAATGAGTTTAGAGAATATCATTTTATTTTGCCGTAGTTTAACAAGCTGGAGTCGGGAAGCTTGAACCGGTGTAAATTGTGTGTAATGCACATAAGATGGAAATACTTAGTCTTAATTTGGTCATCACATTCTCGCCTATGACTGTAATCAAGTTAAGTTAATCGGGAAACAATGTTTGCATGGCTGTGATTTAATAAAATAGTATTGTTATGATTGTATTATTACTGTCCATGTTAATGTGAGCATTGATCCTGGTGCTTAATCTTAACTGGCGGTCTTCAGAGTCTATTAAACTTCTTATTTTACTATGGTTTCTTTGAACACTTATGGGCCAAAACCAAAGCTGATTTGGCTTTTAACCACCTGTTAATGATGCATTGTAGTAGTTGGACATGTTAGGATAGACATTCTGGACATACTGGTTGTGTACATCTACTGATGCTGAACTGTGTTGCATTAAAGTCTTATAGAAAGGGTGAACAAATCTGCTGTTTGTGCAAATATGGGAAATTTTAAAAAAAAGGAGGACAAGATAAACAGGTCGAACATCCAAATGTTTGACCTGTTTAGAGGCTGTCAACATTTAAATAGCCAAGTCAGTCTTAATCTGTGCAGCCCGAATCTCACAAATGACCAATTTCCACACTAATTTCTCTATCTGCAGGTGTTTGAGCTGCAGAATGAAATCCTTCCCCTGCAAGAACCTTTTTTCTTAATGCAAGAACAGTTTTAAATCAACTGGTACCAGTTTGTTCAGGCAAATGACCTTTCATCAACGCTCCCTGCAGGTGCCCTCACGGTCGGTCTGGTCAGGCAATGTCAGACCATCCACGGGCGGGACCGGACCTGCATCCCGCCCCGGCTCCCCCCCGAGTGGGTCACCACGCTCTTCTTCATCATCATGGGCATCATCTCCCTCACGGTCACCTGTGGGCTGCTGGTGGCGTCGCACTGGCGCCGGGAAGCCACCAAATACGCCCGCTGGATAGCCTTCACCGGCAGTAAGTGGACCAAACAATCAGCGCTTTTTTCCCCCTGAAGCTTTCTCACTTTATTCTCTTCAAAGTGGACTAAACCAGCAAAAATAATTGTATAAATAGGCAAAGCTACCCATGACCCCCCTGTTGTCATGTCATTAATTACCTTCGAATTATAAAACAGGAGAAATGAAAAATGGCAAAAACACGTCTATTATTCCATGTTGCCCTCATTATGTGTCTGATAAATATAATTCAACAGTCAGAGAAACACTTTAACCTCAAGACTCTGAACTTGTCCACAAGTTTATTGATGTTGCAAAGACAGGTGAAACTAAAGCAGAAATACCAAAAAATACGACTAACAATGTGCTTAAGGTAAACATGCCGATATGCATATTGTAAATGCATAACATCAACTTTATTTCTTATATTTTTAATTTAAAATGTAAAAATGGCATATTTTAAACCTGTTAAATATTATTTATGATTCTATGACCTTTTAACGGTAAAATAATCAACAAGTAGTAGTAGTGGTAGCTTTTTAGCATCGATTTAACAAAAATGCAATATTCCTCAAACATAATGAGCTGTGAAGATAAACAACAAAAAAAGTTGTACATACCCACAGCAACCAGAGACATAAGATATATGCAGATGTAGTAAAACAACTCTTACACATGCTTTCTCCTCCCCACTCACTACTTCCTGGGTTTATTAAAGGGACCACAACCAAATACAGAAACCCACAACATTTCATCCCTTTAGCGGGTGAAGTTACCTTCTACCTTACAAATCAAAATTATTAATATTTTATCCCTTTCATCGACTTCACATTTCTGTTTATTTTTTTTGCCAGACTTCATACAGTCATGTGGGCTGAATTGGACTCTTCAGCCGGTCAATTCGGGCATTCAGCCTCTTTATGTGAGGGAATAATAAGAGGAAGAGGTTTGGTTATGCAATGCATATTATTTAGATGTGTACATGTTACGTGTGTGTGTGTGTGTTTTCTGTATCTATGAACGTTCAAGGCTACGCAGATGACATCAGTCTGTTTTTCAACCCATGTGTGTGTGGGTGTTTGTTTCGTTTGCATCTTTTTATTAGCATATCTTTTTTTTTTCCTCTCCCTCCCTGAAGCTGATGTATGGAGTAATGGAGCTCCTCTGGTATGTGAGTGGGTGGCTTTTTGTGCCGCCGAGTTCCTCTTAATGTTTTTTCCCCCTCCAAAAAACACGATTTCTGTATGGAGGCACTTCCTGACCTCGGTAATAGCTGTGCGTCCATCGTCGTGGAGGGGGCTTGTTTCGTAAGGACGCTTGGGAGGGTGGCGTTTGATTGGCCGGTTAAGGGAATAGACGCCCTGAAGCACTCTCCTACAGAAAGAAGCCACGGCGAGGCCACAATACGCTGCATTATCGCATGAATGCCGACACTAACCCCTTTGTTCTGCAGACAAAAAGCAACCCGCAGACTTGAACAGGCACCCGAGTGTTTTGCGTGTCGGCTTTTTATGATATGATTCCAGTTTTTGAAATTCAGCCTAATCGCTCGCTAAATACCCCCGATGAATCACGTCGCTCCAGAATCCCAGAGCCGCACGTCCGGCGAGCCGGAATGTGTGTCACCAGCTAAATTGGAAGGCGTTGAGTCATTGTTTAATGATCACGCTCAAAGAAAAGTAAGTTACCATGGCAACAGTGAACAATTGACCCATGTCCCCCTGCTATTTTGGACATATTCAAGAGGTTTATTATTACCATTTTTTTAAAATAAAATTATTATAAGTACCTCTGCATAACACTGTATCCTTATTAACATATAAGAGAATAGAAAAAAGAAATATGGACCAACTTACAACAAAGAATAGATTTATTAAGTAACAGAAAAGATTTAAAGTGCATCTGAAATTAAAAATTAAATCCTTAATTAAACATTTTTTGACTGACCATGTCAAACCATATGATACTGAAAAATAAAACTACATAAATGGTCTTATCAGTGATTGTGGTGTAATGTCTTTAATGTCTTTGTCTCCAACATTTCAGACTCAGTAACACACCGGTCTTTCACAGTGAACCAAGCGCTACAGACGCTTCGTCATATTTCCTCGTCTTAGCTTTGGGAGACTTTCGTTTGTCTCTTTATCTCCGTCTCTCTCCGCCTGTCTTCTCATCCCTGTTAAATATGTTTTCATGGTGTCACTTGGTGTCTACACTTCATACTCATACTCTGTGCTGTATGCTCCCTGTGAACACTCTGCCAATGAGAGCGCCACTGCCCCCTAATGTAGTGGAGGTGCTATTGCACTTTATTCTAGGATCGTAAAAAAAAAAAATCTAAATAAAAATGTTCCCTAAAGGTCAAACCACTGGGGGGGGCGTGCTAAATATTTGAGAACCACTGGTTTAAAGCATGTTATCACATTAACGAGAGAATAGCTCCAGAGGTTTCTTATTTATTTATTTATTTATTTTATAAATTTCAAGTGTGATGGAGCGATTAAGATCAGGTTGTTACAACAAAGACAGTAAATGCCACTTTCCTGTTTTAGCGACACTCACCGAGACTGTTCTTCCTCCTCAAGAGGGGGGTCAGGTGGAGGAGAAGGATGAAAATGCCAAGAAACGGAGTGTTTTCTATTCTCCTCTGATATTGGTGAACGTCTCTGCACAGTCCGGGGGGGGTGAGAGGTTAAGTGAGGAAACGAGCGGAGGCTTAAAAAGAGTGGACTAAGAGGCAGCGTTGAGTGAATAAGCATGTTTGCGGAGGTCAAGGGCTCAAAGTGTTGCTAAGTGAGAGGATGGGTGCCAATGTAAAGAATCGAATGGAAAGGGGAGAGGGGGAGAATAGAGTGAATTTGGTGGCAGGCAGACGGGGTGGCGGGGTTTGTTCATTCGGGGGCAAACAGGTGATGAAGGTGGAGAGAAGGTGGGCAGTAGAGCATGAATGGGCGGCTTTGTACGACCAGCACAGGCCTGCTCTGTCTGGCCTTTTTTGCTCACACACACGAGCAGTGTTTCCCCAAGGTGTGAGGGTCATGAGTGCAAGTAATAATGAATATAACCCTCTGATGATACATACACCTAAATTATTTAGTCTTTATCTGGATCCCTGTTGGCTTTCACAAAGTGGCCTCTAGCAGGAAAAATGAAATGAGACGCATGTAAAGATCAGAAATATAGTGAAATTATCATACAACCTTGAAGGAACATTTGTGCTTTGATGCGGACGAGGAAATCAAGATTCAGGTTTGTAAGATTTATTCAAAACGGGGCAATGTGTTCAAGATGGACAGGAAATGAAAGAAAAGAAAAACACAACAGTCGTGTCCCAAATAAGATCATATCTGGCTCTGGAGTTCACTATAAATACATAACAGCAGAGAAAATCCACTCTAGCAAAAAATGAATTTGCTGGAGTGGGATATTTTAGATTTTTTTAAACAATACTGACCAAGATATGTGCTGCCAGGACATTTTACAGCTAAAAATAAAATTTTCATTGCTCTCTAATGGCTGTAACTGCAGCATCCTGCTGATACCGATATATCTGCAGTGAACTGGCATCAGCTGACATGTCAGGCTTTTAACCTGCTAATAATGATGTGGATGCTAATTGGCAGGTGTTGTCAATTAGAGCCGCCTGCTGTGACATCACACTGGATAAAATATCTGCATATAACGACGTGGCATCGTAACGAGGCGCTGCACTCGTGTTAAATTCTCATCCGAGTGTCACCTGTTTAATGGGACATATTTAGATTAAGTGACAGTTTTGCCAGAAAACATTTTAACGTGATTTTTTTTATAGACGAGTGAAACGAGCCTTCGAGTCCACCTCGTTAATAATTAGATAACAGCCATTGTTGATTTAAAGGTGTTGTAGAAAGTGAGATTTTAATTCTTATTTTGTGTGTGTATGTATATATATTAATTAAAAACTCTCAATTCACAGAGAAATGCAAACAGCCTTTATTCCACTGCAAAGTTGTGATGTCACAACTATGGGACAGTGACAAAACTGTTATGTGGTGTAACCCTAAAGACTTGGTACTGGATAGTTAAACTCTCTTAGGGTTTCAAAGATGTAAAAAAACACATGCTATCAACTAGTTTTATATTCCAGGTGGATTAAATAATTAAAATTGTTGGTACCCTCAGTTAAAGAAGGAAAAACCCACAATTCACACTTAAATCACTTGAAACTTTTAATTACTATTTAAAAAAACAAACTAATGAAACAGGCCTGGACAAAAACGATGGTACCCATAACTTAATATTACGCTCATTGACAAATACAGAAATCGTTTAATCATCAATTCAAAAGTAATAGCTGATTTTGATTATTTCAATATTATATCAATTCACATCCATTGACATCAGCCAATCAGAGGGTCTGTTCTTTCTAGAGCTGCAAAGAGGGATGTTAAAACTACACTGAGATGATTTTTTAAGCCACAAATATACTTTGTTCGGGATGTCAAAACTACAAATCCAGGAAAAAAGTGTAAAATATGAGACTTCTGAAAATAAAGTAGAAGCGAGGTGTAATGATGTAAGTAGCTGCTGCTGCAGTGTGGTTATTAGCGGTTAAGATGCGTCTGTTTTAAAGAGGCAGCGGACCATGCTGCACTTCAATCAACTCGCTGGCGAAGGCAACCAGAATAATGCTGAGCACAGTGTTTCCTGCTGCACTGAAGCTTCTCCTTTTTTACTGCGTTGATTCACAGTCACATCCTCGTCCTGGACGAACACTCGTCCAGAGCAACAAGCAGGGGAAAAAAAAACGAGAGGAATTGGCTCGCGTGCACGCTGTGTTGCAGGTTTGCCCGATAAACGCACACTGCACATCTTACCGGTTCTTCAAGGACAGTTTGTGAACTCGCAGCCTTTGTGGTGTCCTGCAGTATCAGTGTGTTTTCATGTCGGACAAGGCCGAGCCGTTGTTTTCTGC
Organism: Eupleurogrammus muticus; assembly: GCA_036785175.1. Lineage (NCBI taxonomy): Eukaryota > Metazoa > Chordata > Actinopteri > Scombriformes > Trichiuridae > Eupleurogrammus > Eupleurogrammus muticus. Next base: position 1,788,754 of record JAYKQN010000011.1, read on the forward strand.
CTCTCGCCTTTTCACGGGGCTCAGCGGTCTGACGGCGTAAAGGACACACACCTAACGTCACACTTCTTCCTGAACAGATGAGTGAAGCGTAGATGGGAGGGTCCTGGTCACTAAAAAAGGTTGAAAACTACATTTTTAATAGTCCTGACCTGTTTAGAAACTGACAGGAGCAGTGTTTAATGAAAATACATAAAAATCACAATATCTATAACAACCTGTTCACTAGGTGATATGATTAAAAAAAAGCCTACTTGTCAAATATTAGATTTTCTAATAGAAAAAATTAATATTTTGGGGACATTTTATGATTTTATGACTAATGACCTAGTTTTAATATTGAGACATATGGTATAAAATATCATAGAAGTGGATAAAGATGATTTTTGATCATTTTTAATTATCCATTTTTAAATATAACCAGAAGAAAAGGGACTAAATATCTTCATATTAAATATATGTGATTTGTCTGTTAAATGATCCATTATATTAAAATGTGATGATTATGAGCCAAGTTTGCCAACTTTGATTGAACCTATTATTATATTATATTATTTTTATCCTGTTTGGTGTGGATATTGCTAATATAATATTGATATTTTCTTATTCCCTATGCTGTAACATCTAAATATATATTTTTTATCTATTATACGTTCTTCTGTTCACAGATATTCATATAGATTTTGTGAATATTGGCTCAGCTTTTAGGATTTCCTCTACTTGCATTGTGCTGCTGTCGGACCATTTCCAGCGATACCCTCCACCATTAGTGACTCATCACTCAGCATTAAACATCTCAGGAAAATTTCAGCCTAAAAGTGGCTTGATGTGTCTCTTCTATCTGTTATTAATGGGGTTTTTTTAGACGGGGTGAAGTCACCACTTAGTATTGAACATCTCTGCACATTGTTCAGACTAAAAATGGCTTAATTTGCCTCTTCTATCATCGTCAACTCGTCCGTCGCTGTTGATTTTCAACGAGGCGTTGGAGTAGCTGCGATTTTCTTGATGACATGAGTGGCCAGCAGCTCTCAGATCTCATGGCGACATGCATCAGTCTCTATAGAGCAGTGGTTCTCAAATAGTGAGGCTCTGTCAAGGGGGGCTTGACCCCAGGGAACATGCTTTTTTATTTGTTCATTTAAATTTCTCTACTGTCCTAGAATAAGGTGCAGTTACACCTCCACTACATTAGGGGGCAGCAGAGTGTTCACAGGGAGCATACAGCACAGAGTATGAGTATGAAGTGTAGACACCAAGTGACACCATGAAAACATATTTAACAGGGATGAGAAGACAGGCGGAGAGAGACGGAGATAAAGAGACAAACGAAAGTTTCCCAAAGCTAAGACGAGGAAATATGACGAAGCGTCTGTAGCGCTTGGTTCACTGTGAAAGACCGGTGTGTTACTGAGTCTGAAATGTTGGAGACAGAGAAATTAAAGATATTACACCACAATCACTGATAAGACCATTTATGTAGTTTTATTTTTCAGTATGATATGGTTTGACATGGTCAGTCAAAAAATGTTTATAGTTTAATTTAATTTAGATGCACTTTAATTCTTTAGTGTTATAATAATTAAATAAGGATACAGTGTTATGCAGAGATACTTATAACAATCTTATAGACAAATGATTCTATTTATAGTCGCCTAGGGGGGTGCTGGATGTTTTCTTTTTCCATGAGGGAGCAGCACTGATTTATAGAGGCTGTTCCAGTCTTTGCTGTGAATACAACACAAAGTTGGAGAAGAGGAAGCTCTGAGCCGCTCCAGAACCCTTTTTTTCCACTAATAGAACCTTCAAAGCGAAACAGAAGAAAAGGAAGCTGTTGTAATTAGTGGCGACTCTGTTGTCTAATCACAGGAGCCTCCACTTCCTGAACCGTGAGATAAGACGCTCTAATGGCTTCACCTTCCGACTTCTGGCTCCGAGCCTACAGCTGCTAACAAACGTGACACATGCTGCGCAGAACATCACAACACGGGGAGGGGGGGGGCGTCTATAATGAATCTAATCTCCTCAGCATGTGGTCAGAATGCCAAGCTAATTGATCCCAGAAGGTTCGATGCTGCTGCTGTTTTCTTTTAAATTTAGTTTTCTCTTCTGGACAGTCCAGTCGCCACGTTTCAGATGAAGCAAGGCGTCCATTCACTCTGCGAATTCACTTTGACATTATTATTTATTATTATTATTTGTGTTTAAACATAGAGAAGTGAAACGAGGCGCTTGGTTCTGTGACTTGGATGGAAATTATCTTCAGCACAAGGAGGCAGAGCTTCGTTTTTAAAGGTCGTTCATGTTTTACGCTTTTCATGGGTTTTATTTTATTAGAAGTTTGAAGCATATCGTTTCATTTAATACAGGGATAATGATCCCCATCACCCTATTAATAATAATGACCCAAGGTTTTTGGTAAAACACAACTTTATTAAGTGCAGAGAATATATTGATGAATCATTTCAGTCAAAAAGGTCTTGACAGTGGATGTCTGTGGACATACATAGAATTTTGTGTAGATAAACTGTCTAAAAATATTCAACAAGTAAAAGAATTATTACCAGCAAAATGGTTTTAAAAGTAAAAGTACTCATAATAGAGTGTTTTATATTATTATAGTTTATTTTAGTACTTTATTTTGAATCATTAAATACATGTGAGAGCATTTTAACATTTTAGTTTATTGTTGTGGAGCCAGTTATAGATAGTAATAATACTGCATGGGGAAAGCAAGTACTTCCACATCAAAATGACTTCTAAAAAATAGCCTAAATAAGACAAAATATAAAAATAAAGTGACCCTGGATCAAACTGTCCTTTCATTCCATAGTGAAAACTCTAAAGTTAAATTAAATTAATGTCAGTTTGTCCCTTTTTCATCACTTTCCCAGGTTCTTCTTTGCCTGTTTTTTATTGAACGTAACTCACTAATGAAGCGATGACACATGTTTAATAGACTAATGATCCAGGCATTTCCTTTTTTTTATATTTGGTGAATTCGTTGAATTTATTGATATTCCCAGCCCTTTAAAATAAATTATCATTAAAGGGTAAATTGTAAAATTTAGACTATATTCCTATAAAACGTTATAGCCTAAAGCCTTTATGACTCACCAGTAGAAATTGATTCACGAATCATGTTTAGAGCTTCTTCTGCAGCGTAGAATCTTCCTGCAGCAGTCGAAGCATTTTATCCTAAAGAATAAAAACCATGAAAAAATCTCTCTCTTTTTATGCTGCTCAGTTTCTGATTATGGATCGTGTGCATTTCTCTGGGGATTGCCAGTTATGAACGAGACAGAATTTTATTATAACATCTCAACCTTATTATAATCCTCTAGTGTAGTTACAGAAAACACGTTTCACACACACATGAGGAATTAAACATTTCAGCTGCAGCCTGTGAACTGATTCCTGTAGTGACAGTATCTGAATTTCATTTTAAAATCACCCTAAAAAGGTATAAATGCATTAAATTCACGTGTTGTGGATGTGAATGAGTGTCTGTCCTCCACCGTTCAGACACAGCCTGGATGTTGGGTTTCTAATAATGTCTTTAAACATCTCTTATGTAAGAGCCAGACAGTCGCTGACGTAGAAAAACCTCCATCAACATGCACACGGCTTCCTCTGACGGCTCCTCATATTTATCTTTCTCTCTTTGTTTAATTTAATGATGGAAGCTCTGTGTTTTGGGATTTCACTTTACTTCAAGGAACAGAGCTGGATCTGCCTGATTTTTTTTTTTTAATATTATTATTTTTTCCCTCCACAGAAATCTTAAAATCTGATCATATTTAAGCTTGTAGGGAAAACATAATCTGTGTTAATCAGCCTGGGGTGATATAAAGAGCTTATTTCTGGTTTGTGGAGAAACATTTACTGAAACTAATGCTGCTTTCAAGTGGCGTGGGGAAATTCTTGTACATTTGTGTTTAGCTCGATAATGACATGGTTTTACCCACAAATAATTGTCTAAAAGCCGCACATAATCGTGAATTTCCAGACTTCAAAGCTTTAACTAAATCCCCTCCTGAGGGTTTTCTTTTTATAAATCACTTGACCGTGGTTGAACGGTGCCTTCGATTGCAATCAGGGATATTTTAATATTAAAGATGGAATAACAAATATAACAGATAAAGATGGAATTTTCTTTTATAGTTGTGCCAAAACCTTCAGATTTTCTCTTTAAACGTTAAACTTTTCATATTACCCTGTGATTCCTTTAGTTTTAATATCCAACTACTGCGTCTAATCCTGCTGTTTAACAAAAACACACACACGGTTATTTCGAGGATTCTCGTGCTGTTTATCTCTTGTATCACACACTGTTTGTGTTTAAAAAGATCCGATGGGACAGATAATAAATACCAAAGATTCCCCTTTATCAGCACTTCCTCTTCATGTGTTTCCAGCGGCCTGCTGTGGAACTCAGATCCTTTATTAGAATAAAACTAAAGCTGTCAGATAAATGTAGTGGACTAAAACGATGAAGTACGATCAGGTGGACAAACTAAAACTATTAAATCTGTCATGTCCCTAAAGTTTAAGCTTCTAATGAATGTGTGAAACAAGCCGTATGTCCTTTATTAAACCACAAAATCACCTGGTTACATGTGTGACAGTGAATTATATTACATGTCTTTACAGAATAGAGTCGATTAATCGAATTACCAACTATTTGTATTATCGATTAATCAATTTGAGTAATTGTTTAGATCCATGAGAAGCACAAGTAGAACTTAGATAAGTTCTATAAATATCATTATATCCAGATCCTGCTAACTAATAAAAAATTGATTTGAGTCATTTTTAAGAAGAAAATGTCCAAATTCTCTGGTTGCAGCTTCTTAAACCTGATTATTTTCTACTTTCTTTAGTCTTCTATGATAGTAAAGTGACAATCTTTGGGTTGGAAACAAAAAACAAATCAATTATTCATCTCAATCATTGATAGAATACTCGACTATCATCATATTTTTTTAGCTGCAGCCCTAAGAATATGAAAATGTCTACAGAACAAAATGGAGAAGGACAGAATGCTCCAATGATTAATTGACTAGTTGCCAACTATTACATTAATCGCCAACTAATAATTGAATAATAGATTTTAGTCAATTTTTTTTATAATAAAATGTCCAGATTCTCTGCTTCCAGCTTCTGTTCTCTGATTATTTCCTGGTTTCTTTATTCTTCTATAATAGTAAACTGGTGATCTTTGGGTTGTGGACAAAAAAAGACATTTTTAGGTTCAATCTGTAACTTTAGGGGAAACATTGATTGACATTTTACACCATTTAATGAACCAAACAACTAATTGATTATTCATTTTAATAATGAATAGGTTTATTGACTAAAAAAATAGTAGGTAAATGTGTAGATTAATGTCAGGCAGTAAATTAATCAATTAGTAGCCAGCTATTACAATATTCGCCACCTGTTTTAATAGATTGATTAGATAACAAGTCATTTTAAAATAGAAAAATGTCCAGATTCTCTGGTTCCAGCTTCTGTTCCCTGATTATTTCCTGGTTTCTTTATTCTTCTATAATAGTAAACTGATGATCTTTGGGTTGTGGACAAAAAAAGACATTTTAGCTTCAATCTTCATCTTTAACAGTGAGCAGCCCTGGTTCATTATAACACTTCCTGTGTCTACGTGTCTGATATTTTCTGTCCCTCTGCCTCCTCGCAGTGATCCTGTTCTGCATGGCGGCGCTCATCTTCCCCATAGGCTTCTACATCAACGAGGTGGGGGGCCAGCCGTACAAGCTGCCCAACAACACAGTGGTGGGCTCCTCCTACGTGCTCTTCGTCCTCTCCATCTTCTTCACCATCGTGGGACTGCTGTTCGCGGGCAAGGTGTGCCTGCCGGGCTGAGGACTGGACCCACGTCTCCCGCCTCCGGAAACCGACGGGGGGAGAGGCCGCGAAAGATGGATTTACAAAACGCACGGTGACTGAAACTACCAAAATAATAAAAAAAAAAAAAGACAAGAAAAAAAACAAAACTAACCGACTCTGGCCGGACGCCATGAAAACAGGGAAGTCTCTGATTACGTGTTAAGGGGACGGCAGCAGCGCCGCGGAGTACCTAACCGACTGAAAAAAGACGAGAAGGAACGAACAAATCACTAAAGGGGGGGGGAGGGATCGGGGCAGGAAACGGGGCGTGAGTGGCTGCGGCCGCCGCCGCCGATTTGAAACGCTGCCGCCGTCTCTCTGTTTGTCGTTCTGTTGAGGGAGGGGAAGAAAAAATAAAAAAAAAGGAAAGGTGGAAGGGGGGAGGGTGCTCGATGAGCCGCTGTCATGGCAACGGCAGGCGCAGTTCTGGAGGACCACTACAGCCCACTTGACCCCCCCCACAGCCCACCACCCTCAGCACACGTCCACGCCGTCACCACGCTCCCGTTTCTTTTTTTTTTTTTTTTTTTTTATGTGCTATTTCTGGCTTCTCTTTGCTATTTCAGTTGTGTGTTTTTCTGTTGCCGTACATTTCGTGTTTCTCCCCCCCCCCTTCCTGCCCGCCTTACCACCGAAGTAAATGAGGTTCCCTGAAGAGAGAAGGGGGGGGGGGGGGGGGGGGGGGCAGGTCGTCACGTCACAAGACCCCAGGTGTGTGGTTTGGGGTTTTTCAGGAGTGGGTGGAGGGGGAGCAGCTGTGATCCCAGATGTTGGGGCCAGCACACACACACACACACACACACACACACACACACTCCTGTGTGGACGAGAGGAAGGTGCAGATGTGCCGCCTCTTTCGTTTCCAACCAGCAGGTAGCCAGGAGGAGGAGGAGGAGGATGATGATGATGATGAAGGGGGGGGGAAGCCCCCTGCGTGGTCGGAGCAGAGCAGGAGGTCAGGCGCCGTAAAGGAGAATGCCACTCAATGTAAGACCTTGCATTACGTTATTTAAACGCTCCACTAGAACGTAGCCGCCGCGTTGCTAAGCTAAACCCACAATAAGTATAAGACTGTGAATTTATGATATCCACCTGAGCATTAACACCTGTATTTGTAGTAATAACCTTAATTCCTGTAAAATACAGCCACACTCAAAGGATTCTTCAAAGGTGTACATCACTGTGGGTTTTTTCAGGGGGGGGTGGGGGGTTGAGGTGGACTTGTATATTGTAATCTATAGCGGACGGCTTTGACTTTTTTTTTTTTTTTTAATTCAGCCGGAAGAAAAAGTGAAAATGCTAAAAAAAAATTGGTGGTATTCTCCTTTAATGTTGGACAGGAAATGAGCGAGCCAGGAGAGGTTTTTTTTGTTTTTCTTGTCTCGTGTTTGTGCGATGGCGACGGCACCGGGGCTGCAGGTCAGGTCCACGCGAGGGGGCTGTGCCCCCCCCAGGGGTGCTGCTCTGGAGGTTTGTGAATGTTAAACACACACACATTTACACATATCACACACACACACATAGATCCACACGTTAGTGCTGCAGCTTGTTTTCAGTCAACTACTGTCCTGATTCATTTCAAAATTCAACGATATGTTAAATGATGAAAAGGTTTATGGGGGATTTCTTGAAATTAAGCGTTTTATCACAAGAATGGTTCATGATTTAGAAGATCATCATAGATGGGGAAACACAAAACGGTATTATAAATCAGCGTCTCTTATAAAAGTGTGTACAAAATCCCAAATTTTGGGAAAAAAACAGCAGAATTTCAGAATATTCTTAAGCAAATCCACTATTTAGTCCTAAAACATTAATGGATAAAGGTTGTATATCTGTTACAGGAACAATGAATAAAGCAAAAATTTAACACGTTCAACCTTTTTTTTGCTCAGTATGACAAAGCACATCTAAAATCATCATAGATATGGAAATCCAAAACAGTATTATAATCATGTCTGACAAAAACTATGCACAAAATCTGATATTTAGGAACAAATGAATAACTTCAGAACATTCTTTAGCAAATCCAATATTTAATCATTAACAATCAATGGATAAAAGGTCTTACATCCACTTTTATGTATGTAATTTTTAGTTTTTCCCTGTATGACAAAGTATTTCCAGATATTTCATCTTTATTACACATATCACACAAATAGATCCACATGTTAGTCCTGATTCATTTCAAATTTCTTACAAAAGTATGTACAAAATCCTAAATTTTAGAATAAATTAGCAAATCCAGTATTTAGTCCTGTATACATGTTTCTGTAACTGGAACACTAAAAACCTTTTTCCCAGTATGACCATTATAGATATGGAAATCCAAATCAGTATTATAATGTCTTAAAACCTATGTACAAAATCTGATATTTAAGAAAAAGCTAAATAATATCAGGCTAATCTTTAGCAAATCCAATATTTAATCATAAACAATCAATAGATAATAGCTTGTATATTAATTTTTCTGGAACACTAAACCCCCCAAATGTTCTCATCTTACCCCAGTTTTTCCCAGTATATCCAGATATGCAGCTTTTTTTCCCTCAGTTATTGTCCAATTCATTTCTCAACAACGATTTTAACTAAAGTAAAACCTAAAATTGTCAAATTGTGTAGTTTAGAAACAAAAAACGGTTCAGAAAACCTTCATAGATGTGGAAATGAAAAACGTGTTTATCACCATCTCTTACAAAAAGTATCTACAAAATCCCATATTTAAGGAAAAACTAAATAATTTCAGAATGTTTTGGGCAAATCCAATAATTTATCCTAATCAATCAATGCATAAAATATTGTATATTTAACAGGAACACAGTCAAACAATTTTTCATAAAAAAAATTGCAAGGTCATTCCTTCAAATTGAGTGTTTTTCATTATAGATGTGGAAATACAAAAACGCTCTACAAAATGAGATATTTTAAGAAAGAGACACCCAGAACTAATTATAAAAAAAGGCCACCTACATTTATTTTAACACATTTTACCCCCTTAACCCATTTTCAGACGGTCTGTCTGCGAGAAATATGGAAAACATGTGTGTGTGTGTGTTAGCATCACAGAACCCAACGCCACGTCCTACACCTTATTTCTGTTTCCTGCTCAGCTTCTCTCTGTACCGATAGTTACCCCCCGCAGTGCCCTGTCCTCCCTTGGTTCAGTATTGTGCCATGACCTGTTTTTTTTTTTTTGTTTTTATTTGTTTTGTTTCTTTTTTGGTTTAAAATAATGTACAGACACGAAAAAAAGGCAGGATTTTCTGTATTAGAAAGCACTGTACATTCAACAGTATAGAACAAGTAACAGAAATAGAAGCACCACAAATGTATAAAAAAAAAAAAAAAAAAAAAAAGAGCGAGAACTTCTTACCTCATTGTTTTTTGTTTCTGCTATTATTTTCTAATGGTGGCAGTGTGTGCCCTCTAATTTGTCTCTTTGCCTTGATCGGATGTCTACACATAAAGCCTATGATCATAGGGAAATTATTTATCACTGAATAAAAAGAGGAAAAAACGGGTGTGTGTGGCTGCCGCGGTCTGTACGGGTCGATGTGCTTATTTAAAGGGCGGGGGCTTCTTTTATTATAAGATGCTAAAGGTAGAACCAGCGTGGAGCTTTTTCTGTCTAACTCCTCAATTAAAGATTGAAATACTAAAACACTCAATTCTGCAATCATTAACAGCTAATTAGGCTTTCACTGTGCTTTATTAAGGATTTAGTAATAAGAATTCTGTCATTTAATCTGTCAATTACTGAAATCGATCAGATGAAGATTCAACCAAACCAGAAAATAATCAGAGAAGAGAAGCTGGAACCAGAGAATTTGGACATTTTTCTCCTTAAAATTCACTCAAATCGATTATTTAATGATCAAAATAGTTGGCGAATAATGTGATAGTTGTTAACTAATTGATTACCTGACTAAAAACCTAGAAATCATCAGTAAGTAATATTTTTTTAATTTTCATTTGGCAACAAATTGATTAATCGATTCATAGATGCAATTCTACTTAATATAACTTTATTGATGCTTAAGAAAATTATTAATTATTGATTAATTAAGACATCTAAAAGAATTTATAAAAATCTTATAACAAATAATAATATTATTGTTAGGTTAATAATTTATTGTTAAGGATGTATTAACAATAATAAGAATCATTTATTTGTTATAGGATTTTTATAAATGTCTTATAATCTAACAACTGTTTAATGCTATTTATACTTACATAATAGTTACTTATTTACCAATGCCTAACATATTTCTATATAAATATACTTTTTAATTAATTTAGTTTAAATATTCTGTTTAGTTTATATATTTAGTTTATATAGTCTTTTTCTAATAGAGTATTTTTTCACAATAAAAGTCCTTATTTAGATCATCATAGATGTGGAATTACAAAACGGCATTATCACCATCTCTTACAAAAACTATTTACAAAATCCCATACTTAGGAAAAAGAGAACACAATTTCAGAACATATTTTAGCAAATCCTATATTTTATCCGAAACAAGGTTGTACATTTATTTTTCTTTAACAGGAAGTAAAATATTTTCCCTTTCAACCAAATTTTTTTCACAGTACGACAAAGTATCTCCACATATTTCATCTAAATCCAACCAGAACTAATTATAAGAAAAAGATAAAGAAACATAAAGAATTTTATATAAATATACATTTATATACATTTACTAGAAAAGTTTTAATTAGTTTCATAAAGTCTCTTAAAAATACACCACAACCATCAAAATCTGATCAGATTCCTCAAGAAAAAAAACGTCTTCATAATTGAGTATTAGAACAAAATACTCAATTAGGAAAATTTCAGAATATATTTTAGCAAATCCAATTTTTTATCCGATCTGATTAATGGATAAAAGGACCAAAATGATTCCTACCGTGTCAAACACAAGGGATCTCTTTATTTTTTCACTCACAAATTAGTATTTCACTTCAGTTTTTACTTAAATAGGACACAAAAGAAAGTCTGAAGCCATAATTGATTTGTGTTTCGTTAGATAGTGTAAAAAACCAAAAATCACATCAACAAATGACTATGATGTAGAAAGCTGCTGGCAGGGCAGAAATCCCTTGTATTTGATAGGGGTAGGAATAACTTTAGGCTTCAGCGTTTATTTTTAGATGTGGGGGAACCAGCGTGGTGCTTCTTCCGTCCAACTCGTCTTCCTCCGTTAATCTAGAGAAACCGTTGGCCGACGCCAAACCTGACGTGCTTCAAGGGCGGCCGCCCGGCATGCGTCAGCGTTCAGAGAGCAGCTGCTAGTGATGGGACGATGATACCTCAAGGAGTGTATTGACACACTAAACAAACTGTGTCGGCACTGTATTGATACTGTGTTGGTCACCCAATAGTGACCCCTGCAGTAGTTATAAAATCATTGCAGGTAAAGAAATTCGTTGTTCGTGTAAATGCTAAAACTGAGTTGGTATGTAAAATCTAGCAAATTAGAGTAAAAATTCAGAGTTACAATTTTTTAACTTATGTGCACATTTGTCAACTTAACTGTTAAATCATATGAAATAAAAGACAGAAAAATGATTAGTTCATGAATTTTTATTGAGAAACAAAAGTTTTTGGAGTGTCTTTGCTCCAAGGCGATTTCTCCTCTTACACACCAGCTCCCCAGCCTTGGAAAATACTCTTTCGCATGGTACAGACGATGATGGTGAGCAGAGAGTTTTAAGTGCAAGTTGATGAAGATGTGGGTATACCAATAAAATATAGTTATATAGTTAGTACAAACATATAATAAAAATTCTTAAACATACCTTCCTGCTTGGTAGAGCATACGAGGGTAGAATAAGCTTCAGGAGCTCCCTGAATCCCTCATTTTCAACAAAGCTGAGTGGCTGACAGTCTTTGATCATATTGACCACTGCCTCATCCACTGCTTGCTTGTTAGGAACTGCAAGCCAAAAGGAACTATTTTGTCAGAAGCTTAATAAAAGGACTATAATTTTTACAAACAATATCAAATAGACATGAGATGACGTGGTGGTGTAGTGGTTAGCACTGTCGCCTCACAGCAAGAGGGTTGGAGGTTCGATACCAGGCCTGGAGCCTGTCTGTTTGCATGCACAATTTTTAGAGAGACTTTCAACATACCTGGGGTACTCTCACGAGTATCTGCCAATTCTTCATTGCCATGCCGAGCTCTATAATGCCTCAGCATTGATGAAGTACTCTTATTGATATAAGATAGCTCTGTAGAGCAGAGCCGACACTTCACCTACAATAACATAAAAAGTTAATTTATCTGAAAACAATTCAAACCTCTTACCAGAACATTGCATTCAGGATCTCGTAAGTACATGATAACTAAATAAATAAAGTGAGTGCAATGCGCCACCGTAAAAAAGAGTATATAAAGGAGAAAAAGATTTACCTTGTTTGGCGTCACGAGATCAAAATTATTCCACACCGGGGAAAACTTCCTAGAACGATCCATAATCAAACAAAACTCCATCCGACAAACCACGACATGTTGATACAGTTTGTTTCCTTATAAACACACTTTGGCGCGGCACATCCAAACGATACAGTTCCTGTATCGGTCACGTGATTCTTTCTTAAAGCAATACACGCACCGATACGAGGTTTCCCTCTTGAGCTCTCGGCACAGTGCTGATGCACCAGTGTCGCTCGTCCCATCACTAGCAGCTGCTAAATGATGGATCGCTCCGCAGAGACCCAGCCAAGGAGGGAAAAAAAAAAAAAAAAAACTCCAGCGCTACGGTATCGATAGGCGATCGGGATGGGAACGCTTCCTGAACGTTTCGACCTTGAGATCCGCCCTGTGTGGGGGCGGATTGATGGTTCCGTCCCAGTTGTGAATACAGGTTAATGAATGGAATCACCTCCAGTTTTTTTTCAGACGGAACACAGCGAGCGCAGAGGAGGAGTGTGACTTTGCAATTTAGGGGGTAGAATAAAAAAAAGGCGCTCGGAGGACGTGCAGTTAATTACTACCTTGGTGTTTGACCTTCCTGCTCGGACAGAACGACTCGATAAACCAGAGAAACAAACTGTCCTTCTGGTTTTTTTATTCATAAAGGGGAAAAAAGAAAAAGGCGTCCTTGAGTTCAGACAAAGCTTTGAATGAGATAAATACTGTGGTTGTGGCTAAATACTAATCTAAGCTGTGGCTTCAGATTTACCTGGAGAAAAAACAAAAAACACTTTATATTAAAGCTCTTATAACATGCTTATTAACATGCATTAATGTGTGTTAATAACTATTATATATAAGTATTTTGCATTATTGTTAACATGTTAAGTTTACCAATGCAGCTCATCATGAATCTGTCATTTAATCTGTTGAATTATTGAAATTGATCAGTTGTTTGGTTCATAAAATGATGATTAATGTTCCCCAGAGCTGAAGATTTTAACCTAAAATGTCTTTTTTTGTCCACAACCCAAAGATCATCAGTTTACTATTATAGAAAAATAAAGAAACCAGGAAATAACCAGAGAACAGAAGCTGGAACCAGAGAATCTGGACATTTTATTATTAAAATTCACTCAAATCGATTATTTAATGATCAAAATAGTTGGCGATTAATGTGATAGTTGCCAACTAATTGATTAACTGACTAAAAACCTAGAAACTAATGATTTTAAATTTGGCATCTAATTGGGTAATTGACTCATCTTTTCAATTTACTACTAGTTTATAGATTCTTTAGTAAATTATTACCACTACAGATTTAGTGAGATCTACTTAAAGAATGAAATACTAAAACACGTAATTATGCAACCATTAACAGCTAATTAGGCTTTTACAGAAAAAGTAATACCAGTGCTTTATTAAGGATTTATTAATAATAATAGGACAATATTTATTTTGTTATAAAATTTCTAAAAATTCTTATAAATGCTTTATAATCTAACAACTGTTTGATGCTATGTTTATGCATCATGATTTAATAAGGACCTTATAACAGCCTTATTACTTATTTACTAATGCCTAACATAAAGATTTCTATATAAATATACATTTTTTTCTACAGAAGTGTTAATTAGGTTCATATATTCTTCTCAAAACACACTACAACCATTTTTCACAATAAAAGTCATTATTTAGATCCATCATAGATGTGGAACTACAAAACAGCATTATTATCATCTCTTACAAAAACTATTTACAAAATCCCATATTTAAGAAAAAGATTTTTTTAGAATTTCTGAATATATTTTAGCAAATCCTATATTTTATCCGAAACAAGGTTGTACATTTATTTTTCTTAAACAGGAAGTAAAATATGTTCCCTTTCAAATTATTTTCCCAGTATCTCCACATATTTCATCTAAATCCAACCAGAACTAATTATAAGAAAAAGATAAAGAAACATACAGATTTATATAGAAATACATCAATTTATTTTTTACATTCTCCTAAAAACACACACAAGTCTTTTTCCTCATCACAAACGAGAACTGGACATAAAGAGCTCTTTCTGCTCACGTTCGTCACGCGTCCGGCCGGACGGATCGGTTTTCATTTATCCGTCCTTTCTCCCCCGCTCGGGTAGGGAGCGCCGCTCCCTCCCAGGCCCGCACCTCCATTAGCCTCCGGCTGACCCGCGGTGCCGAGCGCCGTTTCCATTTAGGATTTTTAGGAGGTCGCAGTGATTCTGTGTCTGAAGACGAGCCTCCTGCAGGGACCCGCTGAGCATAAATCAAACGGCTGGTTTACAATAGACGGGGGAATTAAACCGGCCTTCGAGCGGACGTTTGAACCCGGACGCGTCGCCACGAAGCCTCGTTAGAGCCGGAATTATGTCACAGTCGCTCGTTATAATCACGTGGACGTGTGATTTTAAGGAAATGATGAAAAATCTTCATTTGTGCTCCAATGCGTCTATAAAAATCTGCAGCGGTTCCCAAACCGCCTATTTCCCCAGATATGTACTTAAGTGCTACACTCAAGAACAAATTAAGGTACTTGTACTTGGGTATTTACCCTTTTTTTTTTTTAGTTTATACTTCCGCTTCTTTAACATTTCATAGGTAGAAATTGTATTTTCTACAAACTAGATGTATGTAGCTTCAGTTACTTTTCACATTAAATCATAATACTTTAGAACGAGTTTATTAAACAATCATTTAACATTAAAATTCTCCAGATATAACTCATGTACTGCACTTAAGTACAATTTTTAGGTACTTGCACTTGAGTATATGCATTTTTTTTCTACTTTATACTTCCGCTACGTTAACATTTCATAGGTAAATATTGTACTTTCTACACACTACATGTGTAGCTTCAGTTACTTTTCACATTAAAATTAAATAGTATAAAATAAATTTATGAAATACTCATCTAACACTAACATTTAAGTTCTCCAGATACGTTAATAAGTTCTTAACTCATGTACTGCACTTAAGTACAATTTTAGGTACTTGGATTTGAGTATTTACACTTTTTTAGATCTTTTGACATTTCATAGGTAAATGTATTTTTTACAAACTTCATGTGCGTAGCTTCAGTTACTTTTCAGATTAAATCGAAATACTATAGAACAAGTTTATTAAACACAAGTTCTCTAGATACGTTATTAATTACTTTACACTTTTTGAGTATTTACATTTTTTTCTACTTTCTACTTTCGCTCCTTTAACAAATTCATACGTCAATATTGTACTTTCTACAAACTACATGTGCAGCTTCAGTTACTTTTCACATTAAAATTAAATAGTATAAAATAAGTTTATGAAACACTCATCTAACATTAGTATTTACATTTTTTTACTTTATATTTCCGCTCCTTTGACATTTCATAGGTAAATATACTTTTTACAAACTACATGTGTGTAGCTTCAGTTACTTTTCAGATTAAATCGAAATACTATAGAATAAGTTTATTAAACACTCATTTAACGTTAAAATTCTCCAAATAAGTCATTAAGTACTTAACTCATGTACTGCACTTAAGTACAATTTTTAGGTACTTGTACTTGAGTATATGCATTTTTTTTGTTACTTTATACTTCCGCTCCTTTAACATTTCATAGGTAAATATTGTACTTTCCACACACTACATGTGTGGCTTCATTCACTTTCACATTAAAATTAAATAGTATAAAATAAATTTATAAAATACTCATCTAACATTTAAGTTCTCCAGATACGTTAATAAGTACTTAACTCATGTACTGCACTTAAGTACAATTTTTAGGTACTTGTACAAACAAATTCATAGGTGAATATTCTACTTTCTACAAACTACATGTGTAGCTTCAGTTACTTTTCACAATAAAATTATAAAATAAGTCACAGCAGATGATTGGAGAATGGAGTATTTTGTGCTGTATTTGTACTTTTCCTTAACTCAACGATCTGATTCCTTCTTCATTCGCTGGTATTTGATCATAAACAGAAAAAGTGGATGAAGCTTAAACTTTGACCTGATTTGATGGAAATCGAGGAAGTTGAAGAATCCAAAAGTTCTGCCAGTTCATTATAAGTGGGAGTCTCCCCTTTTATGAAAATATATATAAGACTTCATGAGGTTTTCAGTCTGGACCAAAGACTTGGAAACTCATAGATATTCAACCTTTTGATAAAAGGGGTCACAAGGAGACCAGACTTTCAAAATAAAAGGGACTGCAGTATAAATACATTTTCAATTTACCTCGTTGGCTCTTTCAAAATAAAACACTGCAGAGGCAACGCGTGCAATAAATAGGTATATAAAGTGTTTTTTCCTGTTGCAATAATACTGCTGCAGTGTGTCTACACACACTCCACCAGTGTATGTGTGTTTGTGTGTCATCCTGCAGATATAAAAAGAGCAAACTGAGGGGACAAACGGGTTGAGACTTGCAGATGCTCGACGCTGAGTTATTAGAGCGCAGATCAGCACTGACAGATCCCAGAACTGTTCTCTCAGACCAGATGGAGGTGAGATATTTCTCTGGTTCACGCCGCTGCGTCGGAACGAAACAACCAGGCCGCTAGAATACGACGCTAAACACAAACTGTATTTTTAAATCTTATAATTTCCATTACATGTAGCGTGTTATTAGATCGAAGCTTAATCACTATTAAAACCTCAACTCGGCTTAATTCAGTTTTATGAGAAACGTCCTTCTAATCAAAAGCATCATAATGAATTGCTGCAATATAATGGATTCTATCAGCTTTTTTTTTTTTTTTTTTGCAAAAATGTTAAAGAAAGTGAGATTCTAATTGCTTTTTAGTTATAAGAAGGTCGAGGTCTTCTATGTTCAAAATAATACGTGAGTAAATTCCTTATGACAGTTTTTATTGTGATGCATTAGGTACGCTGTATTTTATATCCTGAATCAGAATGTGAAGAAAAATCTCTGTTTTTTAAAGACTTTACAGAAAATAAATAAAACTGTATAATATAACCTGTAAAAACTGTATATATCTATATCTATATATCGTTATATATCGTTATATATGTATATATATATGTATATATATATGTGTATATATATGTGTATATATATGTATATATATGTATATATATATGTATATATATATATCGTTATATATGTATGTATATATATATATGTATATATATATATCGTTATATGTATATATATCTGTATATATATATATGTATATATATATCTATATATATACATATATATATATGTATATATATATATATATGTATATACATATATATATATATGTATATATATGTATATATATATATGTATATATATATATATGTATGTATATACATATATATATATATATGTATATATATGTATATATATATATATATGTATATACATATATATATATGTATATATATATCTATATATATATACATATATATATATGTATATATATATATATGTATATATATATATATGTATATATATATGTATATATATATCTCATGATATATTGATAAGATAAGATAAGACTTTATTGATCCCACAACGGGGAAATTTGTCTGTTGCTGCAGCGTACATAGTAAAGAAAAGAAAATTAAAGCTGAAGAAGATAAAAACTATAAAAAAATAAAAATAAAAATACACACTATGTACAAAATTCGTAGAATTTGTTGATCCGCATACACAGTATGCATTATGGACATAAGAATGGCAAAAATACTAATAAATAGCAAGAAAAAAGTATGCATAAGCAAAGCATATATACATACATACATGCACATACACACATATTTACATATTTGCATATATATACGCACATACACACATGTACAGATACATAGCTAATGCATACTTAAGGTGACTTAAAGTGACCAGTGGGGAAAAAGTGGGAAAAATTTAAATAAATCCCAGGAAAATTCCAATATGGACTTTTAAAATTCCTGCTCAGAACTCCTCCAGAAGTCTGTTTTTCAGTTTTCCTGCTATAAATGATAATAAATCAGGAATATCTCTACAACCACAAAGGTTATTGGACTTAAACCTGGAATAAAAAGAAATCTACAACATGTGAGGAGACTACAGAAACTATTTGTGTGTATTACACAGTTAAGTTATAACTAAGATACGAGTTCAAAGGTCCTTTATTGTTCCATGAAATGCTATAAATCCACTGAGGATCATTCCAGAACATGAAGAATATTTTCTGTAACATGTTTAAAAAGGGGGCGACACGGTGGTGCGGTGGGTAGCACTGTTGCCTCACAGCAAGAAGGTCGCAGGTTCAAGACCCGCCTTGGGCCTGGGTCTGGGGCCTTTCTGTGTGGAGTTTGCATGTTCTCCCCGTGTCTGCGTGGGTTTTCCCCGGGTACTCCGGTTTCCTCCCACAATACAAAAAAAAAACATGCTCAGGTTAATTGGTAAACTCTAAATTGCCCATAGGTGTGAGTGTGAGAGTGAAAGGTGTGTGAATGGTGTGTGTGCCCCACGATTGGCTGGCGACCATCTGGGGTGTATCCCTGCCTCTCGCCTTAACGCGCTGGGATAGGCTCCAGCAGACCCCTGCGACCCCGAAAGGGAATAAGCGGGATAGACAATGGATGGATGGATGGATGTTTAAAAAGGAGATTATAAAGGAGCCAATTAAATAATCCCACAAACAGCTCCAATCTAAATAAATATCTAAATAGTGGTTAGTTGCAGCCCTACTACTGATATATTAAACTAACTACGCCCCCATATCATGCGGTTTGGGGTTTCAACAGGTTGTCTAATTTTGTGCAAATATCTATGATTTAACAGTTGTTTCATCAATGGAAACTAGTATTAATGCGGGTGATTTTGCAGAGAAAACAGCAGATAAAAACCATCCGTGTGCTTTTATTACCGTATTAAGTGCAGAGGCAGAGACTCCTACTCGTGTTTGTGTGATATTCACATCCACAGAGACAATAAAAGGCAGCTGATTTAATCACTTAAAGTGCTGTGGACCTACATAATGAAACCGGCCCAGCAGACCAGTTCTGGGTTTACGTCCTTTTCTGGCCGAGCTCTGGGTTTGTGTAGGTTACAGCTGTCTGGATTTGTGGTGCGTGACAGCTGGTTTATCAATGAATATATTATTTTATTCACATTCTGTGACTACAGGAGCTGTGTATTAAAACTGTCTCATGCGTCCAAACTCTCAATCATCATAGAACTGTGCCTTAAAACCAGTTTGTTCTCCTTGGTTTACATCACAAATGTCCATTCACAGCCAATCAGGCTCATAAATATGAATGAGACACAAAACAACCTCTATTTTCTTTTTTTTTTAGAGAGAAACTATATCATGTCAGGGATATTAATTATCACCCAATTTTATGAAATGCTTTGCATTTGCAGCTCAATTTGAAGCCTGATATTATGTATTATTAGTGATTGAGAGCATTTAGATTTTTTTCCATATACCGTATTTTCACGACCTGAAGGGGCACATAAAAGTCTGATTTTTTCATGGATTGTAGATAAAATAACGGGGATGTGCGTTATGCAGAACATGGTTGTTTTAACAACCTGAAAATGGTAAAGAGACACGCTGATAAAGCACAGTTTAAACTGAAGGAAATCAGCTACACAGCTGAGTTTAAGACATAAGACAGGTGGTACGAGTTGGAGGAAAGACTGGATCAGTGGATCACAGAGCAGAGACTGGATCAGTGGATCACAGAGCAGAGACTGGATCAGTAGATCACAGAGCAAAGACTGGATCAGTGGATCACAGAGCAGAGACTGGATCAGTAGATCACAGAGCAAAGACTGGATCAGTGGATCACAGAGCAGAGACTGGATCAGTAGATCACAGAGCAAAGACTGGATCAGTGGATCACAGAGCAAAGACTGGAATCAGTGGATCACAGAGCAAAGACTGGATCAGTGGATCACAGAACAAAGAACAGTGGGAGAAGTGTTCTGATGGTCACCATTCACTAAAAGCAGTAAAGCAGCAGAAGAAATGAAAATTGAACATTTCCGTCTTGGTGCTTTTGTTTCGTACCATTTTTCCATCCAGACCAGGACTACGGTAGCTCAGCAACTTCCAGCGGATTATAACGCATCATTTAGAGGAAAGTGACTCTGATGGTGAAGAAAGTGAAGCTGGCATGTTTGATGGAGATTTAGCTGCTGTTGGAATCAGGAACAGAGGATGAGGACTTTGATGGTACTACTTAATACTTAAATAAAGCACAACCAAACTCAGTTTAGCTCCTGCTCTATGTGTGTATATAAACCCTTTCCTATAGTTTGGTGCCTTATGTGTGTGTTAAATACAGTAATGACTTATTTGGTTATTATTTATTTCATGAATAATGTTATTTATTTCCTGGCTTTTTTCTGTAAAGAATCCAGTAAGGGTTATTTGATTGTGGCTTTCTGGAAAACAATACATCTTTACATTTTTCGCTCCAGCAAACGTCACGCTTTTTCTTTAACAAACTGACCCTCATCAGAGAAGGAAAAAGTTATGTGGCCCTCACAGGAAAACGTTTGGGGACCCCTGCTTTATAGCGTTTTGATTTTTCCTCTAAAATTGCACCAGATTTTTGCACTTAAGAAGAAAGCATCCACTTATATCAGTTTGCTTCAGCTTCTAAGTGAAAAAGCACCAATAAGCAGTAAACATGCACTAATCACATGTGTTCTAAGTGATGGGAAACATGCTGTTGGAGCTAACTTTAGCTTTTCCTCCAGTATTGATCGGTGGGCACGCCGCGATGATGTTTCCTCTCCAGACGGATGTCTGCATGCACTGCTGAGGTAAGAGAAACAGAAACGAGATAAGGAAAGTGACGCTGGAGAGGAAGGCTCACGATGCCGCAAGAAGAGTTAATACTGTCATTAATCGTCTGGTTTCAACCTTAAAGAAGCAAAAATGCTCTGCTTCGTTTCTATTTACACAGAGAGATTGATGAATACTTTTTTATCTAGTAGCTTCTTAGTAATAATGAGGATAAAATATAATGTACAACCATAAACACTGTAAAATAGTAGTAGCACAAAATAAAGGTTCAGGTGCACATGTGCAAAGATGCAACCAGATGCAAAATGTTATAAAGGTGTCACCCTAAAAAACTTTTTTAAGTCACTTTATTCTGTAATGTTATATAAGTGACATCACAAAGTTCTATTGCTCATAGTCAAAGGCCTTTTTTAATGAAATGATAAAGTTTGATAAAGTTTTTTTTTTGTGTGTTTTTGCAAAAACTTAAAAAAGTTAAAAGAAAAAAATAACTTGGATTTTATCTTATTAGGGTGGTAAAATTTATGGTAAAATAGTCTGTGGATCAATAACTGTTTATTGTATAAATTAGCAGGTGTAAAGTAAAACTCCTGAATAAAAGTAATATTAGTATGTGAAAAATAAGTAAAAGTACAGTAGTAAAAACCTACTTTTAGAATTAGAATATATTTTATTGTCTGATTTTATCACCAACAAAAAAGAGCATTTTATTGTTGTTAATGTGGAGACAATTACTAGTAATAATCTTATATAGCATTTATGTGCATATCGTTATTATTGTTCTTTTTAAGTTCTATATTCAAACATATAAATTCATGGAAAATCTTCATTTGAAAAGTAGCTAAAATTATTAGATGATTTATAAGAGTGGAAACTACAGCATTTCCCTCTGAGTTATATATTTTATTAGCATTACATACAGTAGAAGTACCTCAAAATTGTACTTTTTTCCCCACTAGAAAGAATCCCAAACTCTAAAAATAAAAAGATTAGATTGTCCAAAGCATCCCTGGCTGTGTGCTGCCAGCGGATCAATGCACTTTTATGCACATAATGAATCAGAAAATGTTTTTTTTTTCCTATTTGTCCACCATTAGCATAATCTGCCAAGCTGTTGTGTTGTTTTTCTGGGTTGTGCATCTGTGCCAGAAATAAAAAAAAAAACACCCTCAGGAAAACAAGAACATGAATCACAAACCGCGGCTCACAATGTTCTATCATATTTATAAGTGACGGTAGTTTCAACGCAGCCGGAAAAAAAGAACAACGTGAGTCAGAGATTTAAATTACAGCATTTACAGTTTATTATAACATTGTGGAGTTGACACGTGGATATTTCTGGACATGACCTTCCATGTTTTAAAGGTGCTATATTTGTAGAAAGTGAGTTTTAAATGCTTTTTTTATTATAAAGATGGTCTGTGTGATTCAGAGTGAAGATGTAAAATATATACACACCTTGGATATAAAAACTGTACTACCCTTTAAATATTAATAATAAAATGGTAAAGAAATATCATTATTAGATTGTATTGATAAGCCAATATTAACCAATATTACTGATTTGCAGTGATATTCTCTGGTACAATAAATGGATAAAAGTGTATTAATCAGTGGCATAAAACAGGCAGAACAGAACAGAAGTAGAAAGGCAAAAGCAGCGTGGTGTACATGTGGTGAATGGGATAAAAAAAAAAGCTGCAATAGACGACCTGACACGGGTCACAGCCATCTGATATGATTACTGAGCTGAAAAAGAATAGAAAATAGTCAGCCACTTTCTCTGATAATGTGTTTTTTGTGAATATATATACCAAACCTTGATCATAGAGGAGGATAAAAGATGCTCTGTGTTACTATTAGTTGCTGTTTGATTGCAGCATTGAGTTTTATTCATAAATGTCATGTTAAACCTGAGCTCCAACACTAAAAGTATTTTATCTGCAGTAAAACACAATGTTACTGTTACAGCATCAATGTATATCATCAATATCCACATCATCAATACAATAATAAAATAGTTTAATATAATATCAGTAGTAGCTGCAACTAACCACTATTTAGAGATTTCATTAACTAACAATTGCTAATTATTGATCTTTGAACTCATCTTATTAGATTAGATGGGTGGTTGAACTTTGCATGGCAGATAATTTAGCTTATTTCGAGTTTTTTAACCCTGATTTGAGTCAGTTTTACAATATTCTACCTCTATTTTCTATGTAACAGCAACAGAAATTGATTCTGTCTCTTCTGTAGTCACCTCACCTGTTGTAGATTTAATTTATATAGCAAGTTAAAGTTCAAGATATTCCACATTTATCATCTCTGAACAGAAAAAACAGGGCAGAGTAGTTAAGTCTATCGCTTTTTTATTGATATTCTTCTGTTTGACTGTGACTCTGTGTTGTTCTGCTGTTAAACACCAGCGTGTGTGCAGCATCAGTCTCCTCTGTTCTAACTGTCCATGCAGCGCCTGTTGGAAACATGACTCATCACAACAGGGAAGTGATTCTGCTGATTCTGCTGACTCACCTGTGGTGGCAGACACCTGTCGCCCAAACTAAAACCGTCCATACACTCCGTGGCTGAGCCTAAACCCTGCTCCTCCTCTATATTTCATACCCAGCTCGTCACCTTTGCACCAGGAGAGCCCGGTCAGCCCATCAGACTGACCATGAGTCAGTCAGAAATTCCTGCTGAGTCATGGTTAGAGGTCAACCCCGTGGTCCTTAACATTTATGGTAATTACCTGGAAAAAAACTATACAGAGAGTAATTCTGAGTGTTTTCTACAGTAGAAGTACTGCACTCCTTTTTACAGACATGTTGTGTCTTTATTGTAAAATTAAAAACAAAAAGGTTTTTTAAGTGTATTTACAGTATTAGGTGATTAACTATAAAATTAGATACAAATGTACAATAAAAATCAATAAAATACTGTAATTTCAGTTGTATTTATAGTATTAAGTGATTAATTATACAATACAGTTGTACTTTAATTATAGTATTAGGTTATAAATGTAAAAATAAAACATAAAAACATTTAAATACTGTTATTTCAGTTCTACTTACACTATAGGTGATTAATTGTACAATAAAATTCACTAAAATACTATAATTTCAGTTGTATTGGGTGATTAAATGTACAATAAAAAAATAACAAATGTGATTGTAGTGTAGTATTTGTAGTATTAAGTGATTAATTATTTAATACAAATGAAATAATGTGATTTCAGTTGTACATTATTACAGTATTAGGTGATGAATGTAAAAATATTAAAAAAAATATTTAAATACTGTGATTTCAGCTGTATTTACAGTAAAAGTAATTATTTGTACATAAAAATCAATAAAATACTATAAATTATGTTGTATTTACAAGTTTTGGTTGACTAAATATACAATAAAAAAATTAAAATGTGATTGTAGTTGTATTTATAGTATTAAGTGATTAATTATGCAATACAGTTGTACTTTAATTTTAAATAAATAATACAGTATTAGGGGTACATGTAAAAATATATTAAAAAGAACATTCAAATACTGAGATTTCACCTTTATTTACAGTAATAGGTGATTATTTGTACAATACAAATCAATAAAATACTATAATTTCTGTTGTATTTACAAGTATTAGGTGATTAAATGTACAATAAAAAATTCAAAAAACATGATTGTAGTTGTATTTATAGTATTAAGTGATTAAT
Organism: Eupleurogrammus muticus; assembly: GCA_036785175.1. Classification (NCBI taxonomy): domain Eukaryota; kingdom Metazoa; phylum Chordata; class Actinopteri; order Scombriformes; family Trichiuridae; genus Eupleurogrammus; species Eupleurogrammus muticus. Next base: position 1,813,555 of record JAYKQN010000011.1, read on the forward strand.
TATATAATACAAATCAAATACTGTGATTTCAGTTGTACATTAATTACAGTATTAGCGAATAAATGTAAAAATATTAAAATAAGAAATGAAATACTCTGATTTCAGCTGTATTTACAGTAATAGGTGACTAATATATAAAAAAAATAGTGAACTGTTATTTCAGTTGTACCTACAGTATAGGTGAATAATTGTACAATAAAAATCACTAAAATACTATAATTTCAGTTGTATTTACAAGTATTTGGTGATTAAATGCACAGTAAAAAATGTAAAAAATGTGATAGTAGTTGTATTTATAGTATTAAGTGATTAATCATATAATACAAATCAAATACTGTGATTTCAGTTGTACGTTAAATACAGTATTAGCGGATAAATGTAAAAAACATAAAAAAACATTTAAATACTGTGATATTAGCTGATGATTAATAGCCAGATGAATAATTGTATAATAAAAACCATTTAAATACTGTGATATTAGCTGATGATTAATAGCCAGATGAATAATTGTATAATAAAAATCATTTAAATACTGTGATTTCAGTTGTACATTATTTTAACTGTATTATTAACTGTAAAAACAATAATAAAAAAACAAATACAGTAATTTCAACAGTATTAGGTGATTAACTGAATAATACATTTCAATAAAGTCCATTATCTCAGTTGTATTCACAGTATTGGCTGATTAATTGTATTATAATATAGTAACTGACTACTGTAATGGTATACAGCTATACTTTTGATTTACATTAGTAGGTGATTATCTATGAAATAAAAAAATACTGTAGTTTCAGTTGTATTTACTCTTTTAAGTGAGTAAATGTACAGTAAAAATCAAGTAAATACTGTGATTTACAATATAACAGTGTTATAAGACTTATAATACTATACTATAATATTACTTATAAATATTATAAGTGACTCTTTGACTTCTGATTTACCTCAGTACGTCTTCACTTTCATGACTTTCTAATACTTTTACTGTGATTTATAGTAAAACTCCAGCAGTGTACTGTAGTACTGCTTGACTGTGTTTACCGCAGTAAATCAGAGTTTTCCAGAGTTTATTCTGCTGCGTTTGTTTTCACCAGGGTATTAATGTCTATTCTGATATGTGTTATTTTAGACGTGTCATTGGGGGGAATGTGTGGGTACATGTGAGAACACACTGTGCCGGTGGGGAATGTGTGTGTGTGTGTGTGTGTGTGTTTAGTTGTTTAAAAAAACAAAAACGCACACACTCACATGATTTCCTCCTTGATTTTATTCTCCTAAGACATGAGAGCTACAGATTCCTATATATAGAATAATAATAATTCCTTTCCATCACTGACCAGATGTCTCTGTCGTTATATTTAAACTAATTAGTAAAAATAATCCTGTTTCTACATATTTTACCCACACGTTAGTTTATCGCCAACCTGCAGGTTTCTGACATCTGTCACTTGTGTTGTCAGTTAAAATAAATATATAAAAGGTATATTAATTCATTATAATGGGACAATTTACAAAACTGTCAAAAACTTGGCACCAGATAGTTTAATTCTTTAAAAAAATGTTTTAAAAAATGCTGTAAACTAGTTTTATATTATAGGAAGATTAAATATTCAATTATTATTATAATTATTTTATTTTCTTAATTATTTTATATTATTATACTATAATTTATATTTATTATATTATTATTATCAATATTTAAAAAATCCCACAAAATCAGGATTTTTTATTATTAACACAAAATGTACATTTTGAGAGAACTAAATGCTTCTTAAAACAGTTTTTAAGAAAAGTTTTAGACTTTTTCACCTCAACCATGATTTGTCCCTGACCCTGACCCAACATGTGAGGATGAGCATTAAATGACATGAAAACCTGCAGAAGTGACGTTACCCTGAGGTTGACGTGAATCTGCAGCAGCAGCAGCAGCGCTGCATCAAATATGTGAGATAAACACAGAACACGCACAGGGAGGCCGCATTGATTCCTGTCAAAGTTGCTGCGTCATGAAACCATCTCATCCCGCTCTCCTCGCCTCCTTCCTCCTTTTTAGTCTAATTATCTTATCAGCACACACACACACATGCAGCTGATGCATGCTGGGACTGCAGCAGCAGCGTGAGTGGTCCTCCGTGTCACCAACAATAAACGCTGAACACACACAGAAAATATTGTTTTTTTCCCCACCAGCGGATATGAATGATTAATGAGGCCCAGTGTGTGTGTGTGTGTGTGTGTGTGTGTGTGTGTGTGTGTGTGTGTCGACCGGGGGACGTTCGGTGACTCTAATCCTTCCCGTCCTCTCCTCGTCCTTCTCCACAATCACAGATACATCGAATGATTCCGCGTCTCATCCGTCAGATTAAAGCAGGAGACGTCCGCCCTCGTTACGTTTCTCAACAACAGTTATTAAAAGTCCTGAATCGAAAGTGTGAAGCAGGTAAAGTTACAGTAGAATTGTTAACATATACTACAAGAATCAAAAGTAAAAGTGCTATTAAAACACAGTGAAACACTATAAATATGTTACTGTAAATGATTATTACAGTAGTTGCTGTACATTTTATAATAAATCACAGTAGTTGAAGTTTATTGTAGGAAATCTCACTATAACAATTTACCAATGAATGTATTTTTTTGGTACATTAAACAAAGTACACATTAAATATTTATATATATATATTTGAAAAAATGCTTTTTATATTATTTACTTTATTATTTGACTTTCATGTCATAGTCACATTATTTATTTATTTTTTTTACTGTGCGACTAATCACCTCATAATATAAATCCAACTGAAATCACAGCATTATTTGATTAAATGTTAAGGTGATGGTTTTACTTCAGTTTACTACTTGTGTTTAATCATTAAATACATGTACGGGCATTTTTACTAGTAGATTGATAGTAATAGTGCTGCATCCTATTTTACATCTTTCAGACAAAATGTATTGCAAATTAAAAAAAATATTAGTCATATAATATTAGTATTAAAGTATATTCTTATATATATATATATATATATACATACTCATGTCTTTAATAAAATACTACTAATACTACTACTACTATAAAGTAGCAGCAATTTGAAATACTCAAGTCAAACTCGACCAATCAAGCACTGGCTGATATTTTTTTATTCTATATGATAATTCTACTCAGTATTGCACAAACTGTGTATTTCCACCTGTTAAGGTTCCAGTATTTGCAGTGCGTACAGCGCTTGTGTAAAAGTACTTTCCAGTACTGTGAGGGCGGCTGATGGACTGAAAGGGAAACGTCAGCTATCGATTTCCTGACCTCCACAAAATCAGGATCAGAGTAAAATGTGTTTGTCAAGTTTCAACAGGAATCGACTCGGGGTGATTTAGTGAACAGAATATCCTGACACACCACATTAAAGAAAATAACAGACTGTAGGTAAAAGTCCAGTTGGTTTTGGACAGTGAATCAACCCGATGACCAGTTTGATGTTTCCATCATACCCTCTGTCATGGAGCGGCTTCTCTGGCCCAGTTTCAGCAGCAGGATTTCCCCCTCATCTCCCTATGATCTGTCCTTGCAGCAGCAGCTTCCAGTGTCACTCTCTGAGGAATTACACTATGTGCCGGCCGTCCGGTTCTTCCTGCTTCAGCTCTGGTCCAGACAGGAAGTGGAGCTTCAGTCTCAGCTGACACTTCCCTTGAATAAATGACCGTACTGGCGTTTCATGAGCTGACAGCAGTGCATGCATGTGCTGTCGGATTGTGTGAAACAGGAGGTTGAAAAATAAGATGAGAGGAAGTTTCCTTATTCTACTTCATCCAGGGTCCCCCCTGTTTCTCTCTGTGGCCTAAACAAATTACACAAAGGCAATAAATCATAAAGTTATAGATATATTATCATTTTTATAAATTATATATAAGGACCTCTATATATATATATAGGACACCACTGAGCATTGTG